>CM025629.2:1778622-1790365 GCA_014621495.2 Entosphenus tridentatus | reverse complement strand
CCCGCCTCTCCCCCCACGTCCCACCCCGACTGCGTCTCTGCCGCTAACCTTGAACGGCGAAGGTGAAGGACCCCGCGAGTGCCGCCCGCTCCTGTCTGAACTCCGGGAACTCGTCCCCCACCTCTCCGTACCGCCCTGTCTGAACAGCACATTCGTAAATACACCCACTCGTTAATTAATTAATCGATCGATCGATCCGTCCACTCAATATCGGGTGGCCCAAGATAAACACGGCGGCTTTGCGCAGTCCGCTAGTTACCCCGCGTAAACACATTGAACAAAGTGGGCACTTGATTAAGAAGCTCTTCCGGAGTTCATTAAAGCTGGCCCTTATAAATATATGCAGCAACACGGCGTTATCGATGGTCACGCTTTGTTTAACGCGGTCGCGTCGATCTGGCCGCGCACACGAGATAACGCAGCCACAATCTTCCCCGGTCCTTTGCCTTCGCGGACACAATCTTTTGCCACGATGCATGGACGTGGACGCGGCGCTCTCGACATCACAAGATAGCCACGTGAGTTGAGATGAACGAGCCGGGCGGTGTTACATCGGGAGGCGGGGGACCGCGTGAACGCACCGCTGCGAATTTCAGGACGCCCCCTCCCGCGTCCAGCGTGTAGTCGCCGGGGTCAGAGAGCACGATGTCCGCCGGGGTGACCCCGTCCCACACCACGGTGCCCTCGAAGCCCTGCACATCACACGTGGTCACAGGCAAGCGGGGAGGCAGCAAGGCTTAATGCCCAAGCTCTGAAGTCCTCTATATATGTTAAAATATCTTCAGCCAATTATTGAGTTTTTTTACATGTGGGTGCACCAGAGAAAACCCATGCATGCAAAGGGGCATACAGATGGAACAGATGGAGATTAATCGAGGGTACGGCACCTCAATACCCACAGAAAATGACGCTTCACATTAGTTTGATCCCCTAAACATTGCCTTCACAGCGGTGGATTACAAATTTGTACGTACCTGAAATTATAATTGATTTAGACTCTTCAGTACTTCTAACAATTATTATTATTCTGTTCAAAATCAGTGGCCGCCCTGGATATTACTGGGCCATTCTCCATCACCAAAGGTTGCACAGCTCTATGAGAGATGTGAATGAATTCTTTATCTGATTACATGACACGGATAGCACAATCGAAATAAAATTGGGGAAAAAGACAATTATTTTAATGCACGTTATATTCCTTTAGGTTCTACCATACTAATGTTAGTTTGCTTGCGTTTGCTTTCATGCCGACTGTCTTCAGTGTACTTGTTTTATGCGATTGCTTTTGTCACATGTGTGACACAGGTCACTCTTGTAAATGGGACTATCCGTCGTCTCTTAAGATCTCAGCTGATTAAAACAATAAAAAAAAACTGATATCCCATAGGTACGATAGGATAGTACATTAAGTTAGTACATTTGTATCTGGGTACTACTGCGGGTGTGTTAGCCGTGGCGTCTGCTCCACAGCGGACGTTAAACATCCCGTGACGTCGTTCAAAGGAGCAGGCCAATATGCGTCGGCGTCACAGTCTCTATATTTGTTTAAACCTATCCAAAAATTACTCAATTGGGGATCGTACACAGCAACAATTGCCCACCCACCCCCCCCGACTCTGCAAAAAAACACAAGTCACAGAGCTCATGGGTGAACGAGAGTAATGACGTTTACCTTGGGGAGCACGAACTGCTGCACGGGCTTGTACCTGCAGGCTCGCACGCGCACGCCGGGGCTCAGGGCTCCGAAGTGAGCCACGGCCAGCACCACCTGAGAACAGACGGACACGACCGTTGGCCTGCGACTGCGCATTTCACTGAGGCCCGTTGACTCCGTCTTTGTCACGCAGTCAGTCGTCGCGCTTTGATCTTTGACGGCGGGCCAGCAGCCGTGGCCATCGTCGGGCTCCATGATCGGTCGTCGTCCGCTTGAGGTCATTGCTGACCGGAGAAAAAAAAACGCTCGGGTAAAGAATACTTTGATCTGTAATTTCGACAAGGAACAAAATAATGACTGCCTAGTAAACATGAAACCTTTAGGCAAACGTTGGTCAAACGGTTCCGACCACATGCGACCGTTGGCCGAATGTTGTACGTTTACTGGGTGGCTGTCACCACAACAACTTCAACGATTTCATATTTCAAGATACAATATAAATATTCACGATATGACGGTTGACGCCGATATAAGATTCGTACTGAATTACCCTTGTACTTTTCTGTACTTCCAGTCCAAATTAAGATTACGGTGGTGGTGGCAGTGGTGGTGGCGGCAGAGGCGGTGGTGGTGGCGGTAGTGGCGGTGGTGGTGGCGGCAGAGGCGGTGGTGGCGGCAGAGGTGGCGGTGGTGGCAATGGCAGCATTCACCCTGGTGGCCGCGTTGTGGAGCCGCACGGTGACGTTGGGGACGGTGCCGTCCCAGGCGAACACACCGAGCGCCGTCACCACCACTGGGTGGCGAACCCGGAAGTCGAGCCCCAGCAACGTTGGCCGCGCCACGCGAGTCCGGGGCCCGGCCCCCGGCGATGCCGACCCCGGTTCCAGCCAAGTGACCGCCTCGATTTCCCGCTCGCTCGCTGGTCGTGGGACGGGGCGAAAAAAACACGTAGAAAACGTGAATATTAATAATGGCAATTATAATAGCAATTATAATCGTGGTTTTCTTTTTTTTGTTGTGCCCTCTACACCGGGGCACCTCAAGGAGTTGTTCACATTAAATGCAAGTTACATCAAATCTCATCTCAACAAATTTTAACTATTAAAACTATGGAAAGGGCACCCTCAGTGGCAGCTGCCCTTGCAGGTGCAAGGTAATTCAGCATCTGCTCCGCAAACGGGCATTACTCTGCTGATAGGGGGGGTGATACATTTCTGCTGTGTGTGTAACCCCAATTGGGCCATTTGTGGGGAGTTGTTTTTTTATTCGGCAATTGTGGACCATGACGCCAGCACAAAATGGCCTTCTCATTTCGAAAGATGCCAGGGGACACATGTACTATCCACTGTGAAGGCGACGGCGCATATTTTCTTAGGTCAACACACCCGCAGCAGCAACCATATAAAAATGTACTATCCTACCGAACCTGTGGGATATAAAGTTTTTGTTGTTCAATCTGCTGAGACATCAAGAGACCAGGATAGTCTCATTTAAAAGAGTGACCTGTGTCACAAATATAACAAAAGCAATCATGTAAAACAAGCACAATGAAGACAGTAGGGATAAGAGAAACAACAAGCAAAACAACATTAGAATGATAGAACCCATTGGCTAAAGGAATAAAACTCGCATTAAAATAATTTTATTTTTTGCCAATTGTATTTTTATTGTGCTATCGATGTAATGAGATAAAGAATCCATTCGCATCTTTCATAGAGGAGTGCAATCATTGGTGTTAGAGAATGGCCCAAAAAACAAAGATAACACAGAGCTACCTCTGAAATCCCCTGGTCCACACAGAAAGGGGCAGCACTTGCCTACCCGCTCTGAACACCATGGGCAACGCTTGTCGCATTTAACATGCTGCTCGAATACGATGGCTTATTTCGTGCAGTAATGCATGACCAGGCTGACACCATCAACTCACTAGATTTGAGAAGACAATTTAATCACAAGCAACTGGCTGGATTTTAAAGCCATGATCTCAGAGGTGCAAGTTCAAGGCCTTGACCTCTGGGCCACCTGATGACCTCCAGAAAACAACCTTTTGACTTTTAAGTGGAGCGATGTAAGTTTGTCGGAGCCATGTAAGTTTGTCGGAGCTCACCAGGCAGAGTGATGTTGAGTAAAGAGCAGGAGTATGGGTCCTCTCTGTCTTCAGGGTGAATGTCACATGCGCGGCTTCCGACCACAAACCTCGGCAGGACCCTACCGCACACAACCACACGACTACCGCACCTCGAGCACTGCTGCTGCTGCTGCCACTGCTTTGCCTCTTGTCTCGAAACAGTTGGGACAACAACAACGTTCTTCTAAGTATTCTGGTTATTACATTTCCTGAATTGCGTACACATTTTCCAGATTTGAACTCAGGATCTCGGCAGTGCCAGCTCAGTCCTCCAACCCCTGAGCCACATTGTAACTTTTTTTTCTTTTTCCAGGTAAGGCCCACTGAGCTATATAGCTCTTTTTCAGAAGTGACGTGGCCACAAATGATAGCTCAACGAAGTGGCTTATCACGTGGACATTTATAGCAACCACTTTAAATGCATATTGATTCTAAATGTGGAGGGAAGAGGATCAGAATAAAAATCAACACGACCATGGGGAGAACATGCAAATATACAGACCACAGGGTCAGGACTGAACCCACAACCTCGTGCACACCAGGCGAGGTAGTTAACATCTCGCCACCGTGATGCCCCATTATTCCTTGTACTTGTTCTCTGCAATACCGTACTGATGTTTCTGTCATTATTTTTATTGTTGCTGTGCTCGCGCACCACGCATCTCCCTTGTACAACAGCCGGGCAACTCTGCAAAACGCGATCATCCATGTAACAAATCAAAATAAGCTGAAACTTAAACCCAGCCACCTGCACCGACTTTACTGCCTTCTGACCCACGGCATTTGAAAAGGAGATGGCCACACTCACCGCTTCCTCAGTGAGGGGCTGGCCGTGACGGCCTGCAGCCAGGAGTCACGCACAGCCTGCCTGAGCACCCAGTTGTCCCTCGCGGAGAGGATGGCGACCACCAGCTCGTAGCGACCAACCGCCACCGATCCCGCTCGTGATCCTGCAACCACTCGTCCGTCAGTCGGCGCAAATACCGCTTGAGGCCTGGCTTTGCCTCGATATGGGGATACTACAATATGTCGTACAATATTCATTACACACACAAAGTGCTCGCCACAAATGAACCACAATACCTCGCTGATCGTTATCCCAAGTGACACGAACTATAACCATAAAATATATAAACCCGCTATGCTACCGTTACATTCGCAGACATTTTTTATGAGATGAGCAGTAGGCATGCACTGGCCATTTCTGCACAAGTGTAGGTACAGTACAGTGTATACAAATAAGTCAGCGGCATAAATTTTCCAAACGTAAACGTGTCACCTCAATTGGCAAGGCATAATTCAACACAAGTTCCGTAAACGCGATGTTAAGTTGGAAAATTCCAGTTCAACATCAGCGATCCTGTATAAAATACCGAAACAATGCATTTACAACAACTTGGGAATCACTTTAAAAGTGTTTTTTTTATGTTTAAGAAACTCTATGTCAGATCTGCCAATGACATAACCATCCTCAACGGATGAAGAAGAAGGAATTACACGGAATTATTGACGAGCTCAACCAAAAAAAACACATTTGGGCTCAAGATCAATACGGGCAAAATGAAAGTGATGGAAAAATAAGTTTGCCCAACAAAATAAAATAATTATTGGAGGGACGCAAGTGGAAAACACAGGAGATTGTGTATACAGTGCCAGGACAAACATTGAATGTGGTTTGAAACCACAATGAAACATCAGAGATGAACAAGAGCAAGATCGAGCGTTTGGAAAACTTAACTTTTAAATAATAATATTTTCAATCGGTGCATAATGTCAGCTACGGCATATAGGTCAGGAACAGTGAGCAAAGAACCACGGATAAATATTTGCACACTTGGCATCACAATAAGACAGAGTTGCACATGAGACAAACACAAATCAAAGATGTCATAATAATTGCAATTTGGCTTGGGCAGGACTACGTACGGTACGAAAGAAGTTCAATATGCGTAGGTACGACATGCAGGACACATCATTGGAAGGGGTGGGAGTCAACAGATGGGATGGGTCATGTAATGGTAGCCAAACAAAATAATGTCTGGGAAAGAACCTTCATACAGCAGTGGCGAGATAATGGATGGCGATAATATTTCAGAATCGCATGGAATTGTATTAAAAGCGAAAGACACTCAGCTGCATTTCTGTAACGACCACAGACCTAAACACAATGAGTAACAACCCACACAACCAAACATTGTATCAGTGCCTGTGCATAACTGTAATGAGTCTGGGCTAAGAAATTAGGACTTTGCGACTTTGGGAATTTAAAATAATTCATCCATAATGAAAGACAGCAGCGGTTAAATTCACGAGTACCTTATAGGTAAACAATTACCATTTACAATCAGACAACCCAGAGAAACCCCACCGCATATACGAGGGGGTGACACTCAGCATTACTACATCCCTGCCACATCGCAGCCCCATACCTATAACACCTGACAAGCCCTGCTTGAATTTTGATTTAAAGCTTTCGTGACTGCAGGGATTCATATTCTTGGTTCTTTCGGTAAAGTCACGTAGAAGGGAAAAAATATTTTATTTATTATTTTATTATTTCCCTTCTACGTGACTTTACCGAAAAAAACAAGATTATGAAGCCCTGCTTGGTCACCCATGCCAGGATAAACCATGCTGATTCACGTCCAGCTAAGCACCCAATGAGACCACAGCCTTAAGTATCTTCTTTCAAGGGAATCCTAGCTTGGAGACAGCACCTCCGATTCGCATGGTTGGCTACGTACGGTGCGAAATAAGTTCAACATACATTCATAATACAGCAAACGGGTTTCCGCCCATATCTGCCCCCATCGCGCCGAAGTAAACGCCACATTAATTAAAGTTTCATGAATCGTGCCCACACTCCCCAATCACGTTCACTCACCTCCGAGTCTCAGCGTGTCCAATAGATACTCACGATACACCACCACCAGCACGGACAGCAAACAGCAGAGCAGCGGTGGTATTAGCGACATCCTGTCCATCATCCAGGAGTCCAACTCTGGAGAGAATTTGGCGACGGCCACAGGGAGAGAGAGGACTTAGCGGAGCCAACATTCATGCAATCTTTACATTTTCAGACCCAACTTATAAATTGCCCGTGGCATGCCTTCGCACAACACTGATGCGACTATCCTCCCGGTTGTTGTTGGTGATGATGGTGTGTGTGCCTATAATAAGGCAAGACTCGTGTGACCATATATAGGAGCCAGAGCCAATGTTTACCAAGTGCCGAGTCGAAATCGGCCTCAACTTATCAGCCGGTTTAATCATCACCGTGAACACTGTTAGAGTTCTGTGGAAATGTCTACCGCTATGACCCCCGTGGGAAACTCGGTTCGATTCCTGTCCACGGCTCACATCAGTGGCGAGCGATATCCGAACCGGTCCAGGGCAATCCCAATTTATGTTTAAAAAACACACTGACCAGCGGCGAAGTATGGGCAAAACAACTCACACTGACCTCGAACATTGTGGCGTGGGGGAGGTCTCCATCCAGAAGTGCATTTACAGAGTTATGCAATTACCCAACATGCACAGACTACCTTATTCCGTAATGGTTAGTAACGTTTTACTCTACAGTACCGTACCACGCTCAGTTTCGGGAGTTTGCGTTGATATCACCAACGCATCCAGGAGCTAAGAAGGCACCACCGCAGCGGAGATGGAGCGATCGGATCGGTCCGCGTGCAGGAGTTGAGATGGAGGGGGCCAGCAGCACGGGCCGGTGAGAGGGGCATTCATCCAGCAGTGGATAGACATTGGCTTAGGGCGGTGAAGATGAATGGGCTGGCACCACAGCCCAAACCGCAGCGTTGTAAATCACAGCCCACTGAAGTTATCAATGATTCACGGCTGGATCAGCCAGGGGCATTGCGCGTTTGACACGTGGCCGACGTGACCTGGGTTCGAATCCAGGTCAACGTATCACAACACCAAGGCTGCCGGGCTTGGTGCTGCCACACCACACTCCCACGTGCTCCGTTTCGGTCTCCTTAATAGGTGCTCGCTAACTGCTAGCGGTTGCCCCATACAGCATGTGTGTATGTGTACGAGCCGGCTGAACGTTTCAATGAGACCATCCCAGAGTCCTCGGCAGGCACGGAATCAACATCCTGGGTCAATGCCCAGGATGTTCACCAGCGTCGTGGCTTTAGCGGGACGTGTCCACCAGGGGTCCCTGCAGACGCGTTTATAAAATAGGATGTGTCACTTGCTCATCAACGTCTGTTAAATGTATTAAAATATTAAGATTTGTGGTTTCTTCATTTTACCAGGTAAGGCTCACAGAGCTATGTAGCTTTTTTTTTCAGAAGCGACCTGGCCACAAATGATAGCCCAATGTGGAAATGTATAGCAGCCAAATATTCTAAAATGCGTGATGTTGATTCTAAATGGGACGGAAAAACCGGAGGACCCGGAGGGAGAGAGACACGCAAACTCCAAATATACAGCAGGCGTCAGGGTCAAGATCGAACCCACGACCTCCTGTATACCAGGCGAGGTCGTTAACATCTCGCCACCACGGCACCCCTAACAATATACATGGGACAATAAATACGCATCCTACCCATAGTTGCATCTCCACGTGAAAAAAAATCTATGGAAACGTATAAATATTTTAAACACATCCCATCAGCCACACCGCATTCTTGTGATTGCGTCGCTTCAGCAGCATTGATTCAACACAAGCACACACTCATGTTCATATAAGCTCATATAAGCACACACTCAGCCACTGGGCTGGAGGATTCCCGGCCACGCACGACTAACATCAGTGGCGAGTGATAACACTTGAGCTCGTCCTGGAACAGGGTGTGTGTGCTGTATGCTGGACTTATTTTGCACCGTACGTAGCCAACCGTGCTCATCGGAGGTGCGGCACCATCTCCACCAGAATCATCAACCCGCACTGACAGGATGTGGCGAAGTTTCGTCGATAAACGTTCATCGCCAACAGGGGCTGACAATCATCAATGTGTCTTTATTATTCCAGACCGTACATAAAATTTTACTTGTCTACATCATACGACACTTCTACATTGTGGTCATCAATTTTAAAACGACAGTCAATCGACGAAGTATAAATCAAATAAATGAAATGACACAGCTCATCAATATAATACAGATGTTTTTTTAAATAATGATCACGTATGCCAAGATCCCTCTTGTCAGATCATTTCTTTCTCCACGTGGCGAGCATGATGAGTTGCATTTTCTGAACGATTGCCATACCCTCCGGATTTTAAGACGCACAAATTTCCCTTTCTAATTTAGAGAAAAAAGTTGAGGGTGCGTCATATAAGTCGGTAGGTGCGTGTAACCAGATTTGTACAACTCTAGGAAAATCTATTTTGTTTTAAACAGGGAAACACAACTCAAGAATCCTGGGATAAATCACATTTGCAATAGTGACCTGGAGGTCACCATAATGACATAATGCAACATCAAATTATACAAAATGGAAATGAAAACTCATTTTGACATGACACGATTTTGTGTGTGCAAGTCTTAATTTCCAGAACGTCTTATAATGTAGAGAATACGGTATTTCCCCAATATATTGCGGATATTTCCAGCAGCAGTAGTCGTGCGGTTTACGTAGCATCATATTTCAGGGACAACACACAAATGCATTCATTACACGCTTGTCTGAGCAATTCAATAGCAAAGATAAATTGCTATTGTTGCGAGCCTTTACTATCGCTGTCGATTTTGCCAAAGATAATGTTTGTTGTTCTTGTTCTAAATGTGGTATGTTATTTATACGTTTTCGGCAGGAGAGGCTACGAACTGGTGATGTTACCATCACTCTCGCAAACGAGACCCATATCGGTCCTCGTGTCCCTAAATCTTGAAATCGTGCAATGGTCAGTACAAAAATAATATCCGAACCGGTTTACTGTGCGTCTAATTTAACTTTGATTTAACACTGATGTATGTTTGTGCGATATTTTTTATTTGTCGTGTGGTAGTTGTTTATGTTTTTACTATTTTTGTTTTAGCTTTTTGCCATTGTTGTGAGACCCAAGTGATTCTTGCAAATGGGACCCATCTTGGTCACGTGAATTCTCACCTGGTAAAAAATCAAATCAGCCTTCAACAATCCCTCGCACTGACCAGCGTGGTGAAGTATGGTCAAACGACCGCCACACGGCGTGTTACTTCAGATTGTAAATGTTGTAGCTTTGCCCTCCAACACACCGCTGTTGCTGTACTGATAACGCGTTCATTGGCACGTTCTGTTTACGTGACAACCCTTACTGCGTCGGGTGGTGGCGGGTTTCACGACACATTCATATTAACGCGATCTACCCCCTCCCCTCCCTCCCACCAAAACAACCTACATTGTGGGTACATCGCCTTTGGACCAGGCCGTGTGCTTGTTTGAGCAAAAAGTGCGCCACTCATGAGTCGAGCGTTGTTCGTGCGAGGCGGTGAACGAGACGCGTCGCGTGGGCTCCACACACACACAGTCACCGTGGCAACGCGGAGCGAGACGCTCACGGGAGGTGGCGGTGGTTGTGGTTGTTGTTGGTGGTGCTTGGTGGTGGTGTGCCCGCTGCCCTGTGCCTAGGGAGAGATGACGACCCATGAGCAGCAGCAGCAGGGTGGCGTGGACGAGACGCTGCTCGAGATCGTGGCGCTCTTCTCCTCGCTGCCTGCCAAGCGGCAGGGAGACGCCCTCACGCGCCTCTACCTCACCTGCCAGGTGAGGTAGAGGCCCTAGGGGTGTCTGTGTGTGTGTCTGTGTGTGTATGTATGTATAAACGGGCGCGGCACGGGCTAGAGAAGAGATGGAGTGATGTGGTACAGGAGGACGTGGAGCTGAGTGGACTTGCCGATGACTGGTACCAGCGGTGTCAAGATCGGCCTCAGTGGAGGAGGCTCGTGAAGGACGCTACTGGGCAGTTGGAGGCAGTCGCCCTCCAACAACAACGGAGGGCGGAGGAGCGACGCTCACAACAACGAGCGGAGCGCCGGGTGGCTAAAGCACAGCAAGTTGGTACAGTAGGGGGCAAAGGTGGTGCATCAGCCAGTCATCTCGGTCATCTCGGTCAGTCGACCCGTGGCACCTGCTGGGTCTGCCCCGTGACCTGCCAGCGGGCGTTCGACACTTCACGTGGCCTCAAGGTGCACTTGGCCTGGTACAAGCGTCGTGGTGACGTCACCGCCACTTAGTGGCGAATGGCGGTTGTTGTATGTATGTGTCTGTGTGCATGTCTGTATGTATGTGTGTATGTATATCTGTATGTACTGTATGTGTATGTATATATGTACGTACTGTATGTGTGTTTATGTATGTGTGTATGTATATCTGTATGTATATATCTGTATGTACTGTATGTGTGTGTATGTATGTGTGTAGCGGTTAGCGCGCTACGCTATGAACCTGGCGACCCGGGTTCGATTCCCGCTCCCGGTCAACACCAGTGACGATTATCTGAACCGGTCCTGAGCCTCCCCTAGGTCGACTCAGCCTCAAATGAGTACCTGGTGCGATGTGTAAACATCGCCACTGGGGAGACAAAGGCGGTCGGGCGTGGTGTTAGCCACCCACCCCCTCGTGTGCCGTGCCGGCCTTCATAGGTGCTCGCTAACAGCACTTGCCCCTACAGTCTGTTAAGGCTATACGGGGGATCTTTATCTTTATATGTATGTGTGTATGTATATATGTATGTGTGTATGTATATCTGTATGTATGTGTATCTATATCTGTCTGTGTGTATGTATATCTAACAGCACTTGCCCATACAGTGTGTAGTAGGGGGGACTGTTGTCTTTGTGTTGCACAGTAATAGGGGGCTACAGGTGGTGCATCGGCCAGCAGTCATCTCAGTCAGTCGACCCATGGCACCTGCTGGGTCTGCCCCCTGACCTCCTGCCAGCGGGCGTCCGACACTCCACGTGGCCTTAAAGTGGTGCACCTCGCCTGGCACAAGCGCCGTGGGGACGTCACC
>CM025629.2:1728855-1778222 GCA_014621495.2 Entosphenus tridentatus | reverse complement strand
GTGATATTTTTATTATTTTTCTATCTACGTGGCTTTACCGAAAGACCCATAGAATAAATATATGTTTGGTTTGGGTTGGGAGGCTCCATCTTACAGTGGATCTCGAATGTGATGGGCATCCAATGTGATGCTGCAGGGCAGGATGGATTAATTATTAACAGCTACTGTGCCGTCTACCTACGGCTGAATCACATAGAATGCACTCGATCTCATCATATCTCGGTAGCTGAACAGGATTCATTCTGGACAGTCGTTGGATGGATTTCTACCAGCAGAATTCGGTGTCGCACAAACCATTGTTGTAGGGTACTTCCGCACTCCCACATCCGTGTTTCTACTGTGTTGCTCCACACAGGAAGAGGCTGTGTGCGGCACGGGGATGGCTCCACCTTGGCACGGATCAACTCCTCGTTGAGACCCAACGCTCCCACTGCTCGGCTACAGGTGCACACAGACACATCCAGACCCTCCATGAGCCCACGGAATAAAAACGGTTTTATTTTTTTATTTTACTATCCGTAATTGTCCGCAACAGTGAGTAATCACACGCTAGCGATTTTATGGGCAGCGTGGGGCAGCAATATATTGTTGCACCGTGATTCTATGTCCCCGTGCCAACGTTCCCTACCTTAACCAACCGGCACAAACCAGCGTGGTAAAGTATGACCCTCATCCAGCAGTGGATTGACAAAGGGCGGTATGTGTACATGCACATTACTTTTGCGATGAACAGGGCCGTATCTTGAAATAGCATTTGGTCACAAATCCTCGCCTAGTCCGAAAGGCACATTGGCTGATGGACTAAAGTAAATTTTTATTTTGACGCGCAGAGATAAATGTAAATCTGTTTAATTAATCTTAAAATGATAAACATATGATGCATTTATGTTGAACTTCTTTCGCACCGTACGTAGCCAACCATGCTAATCAGAGGTGCGGGGGAAGGACAACAATGGGCGTATTGACAAACCGACAGAGGGCAGTCACAATGACACTGGCAACACTGACGATTAATGATGCATGACAATGGTTGTGGTCAGGGTTTAATTTCCCACCCAGTCATTTGGCGACTCCAATAGGCTACTTAACTGGTAGTCATAACCACATTGAGAGGTATATACTGGCTGTGGTTCGCCAGATGTAAAATATGTTATGGGTCACTGAACCGCACAAAGCTGGGTGAAATTAATCCCTGGTTGCGGTGGTGACATTATTCCAGAATACATGATGATGGACTTAAATAAAATATTTGTTTTATATGCAGAGAAAATGTATCTTCAAATTGTGAACGGATAATGAACAGATGATGATAATAATCAGACGATGATCAGCCGTAGCGAGTAGTATACTCGACGTGGTGCGCAAGGGTGCAGAAATCATTTCCGAGTCGCCGACTCCGGACAGACGCGGTTGAATTGAATCCCTGGTTGTGGTGGTGGTGATGACTTTGCAGCCCGCACCAGCCCCGCGTACACAGACCACAGCATCCGCGACACGGGGAGAAGCTCGCTCGTGCCCACGTGCCACTGGAAGCGCGTGCACGCGCGCGCCGCTCACCTGAGCGCCAACTGGGCGCGCGGGCGGTACGCGGTGGAGCGCGCACTCCGAGGGCACGGCGACCGCGTCACGTGCCTCGACTGCGACGGTGAGATGGTCGCCGCTGCCCGCGAAACCCTTGGACTCGTCTCAAAATCACTCGCAATGCACACCTCATTCGGCCTGCCTCGCCTGGTATACAGGAGGCCGTGGGTTCGATCTCAACCTTGACGTCTGTATATTTGGAGTTTGCATGTTCTCCCTGTGGTCACGTGGGTTTTCTCCAGGTCCTCCGGTTTTTCCCCTCACCTTTAGAAACATGCGTTTAGAGTATTTGGCTGAAGTAAATGTCCACATGATACGCCACTTGGTTGAGCTATCATTTGTGGACAGTTGCTTCTGAAAAATAACTAAATAGCTCAGTGGGCGTTACCTGCTCAAATAAAATATTTTTTGGTTCGCATATATATTTTAGTTTCATTGAACCGGGTGGTGGTGGCTACGCACGCGGCCTGTAATCCAGCACTGTGGAGGCAGCGAGGGTTGGCGGATCACACACATTTTTTGAAATATCACATCCCGTGGGCGTCCATGAGGCTCGCGAGGAAAAGGCAGCACAGCAAATGTGGACCTCACCAGTAAAGCCTGTGTGGGATAGAGTGTTGTCCCATCACACGCATTGGTTTTCTCTGGGTTCCCCGTTTTTCACCTACATATAAACACTCATTAATTGGCCAATGACACCTTCATATATAACAGTGGAGCACCACAAACCATGATACAGTTACCCATGTGACCAGAGTTTGAGTCTCGGTCATGGCTAACATCGGTGACAAGTGACATTAGAGCTAGTTTTGGCTTCCACTCCCGACGTGAGTCCTGACCACCGGCCATCACGATCAATGTTGCCATCGTCACTTATAGCGGCATGTCCTGCCCAACGCCACGTGGGCACGCTTGGCTACGTACGGGGCAAAAGAAGTTCAACATGCATACTTTAATTAACAGTTTTAAGAATGTCATTAACCGGTGTATGTTCTCGAAACAAAACGAAACACATCCGAAGACAAGCACACATTAGGTCGTATCATAAAATCCATGCACACATCATTTTTCTTCCGTGTTTTTTTCCTCCCTTTTGTAAAATGATCCCACAATGATTTTTCTTTGGGGTACACTTTGTGAACTTGCAGTGATGGTCGCTGGGGCTGTCATCTCTGCAGGGGGAGGAGGAGTGCAGTTTTCACTCGGCAGAGGTTGTTATTTCGGTTCCACACAAATTAATAAAACATAAAGGGAGCGAGAGAATAACGATGGGAGTTTGTCAGCTGCTAGCCTGGGGTGCGAGTGCATATTGAGCGAGGTCTCTGCAAATAGAGCGGAGCCGGTCCGCTAGCTCAGCGGTAGAGCGAGCAGCTCACAATAAGAAGGTTGCGAGCTAATATAGTGTAGGTTGGGGATTGGGGGACTCTTAGTTCATATAAAATGTGAGGAAGTCAAGTGGTTATTCTCTGGATAAGCTCCACCCCCCCAGCCATAGGAATGTGGAATTTCTCCCACTGACTCAGGGCTGTAAACGGGAAATGAGCACTCCCTCAATGCTCATTGGAGCAGGAATTGACTCTGAGTTGACTTTGCAAATAAAACATGTATGAGGCTAATTATAGAAAGGGGAAGATTTTCTTTTTTATTATTGTATGCATGAAATTGAACATTTAATTTGCTCACCAGGGATTTGATAGTGGCTTGAGATGCAGTCGCATTAGGCACTATGCCATTCCAAATCGCATGTTATTATTGGCTGCAGGTCTGAGCTTCGGAAAATGTGTGCATTCGTAAGCGATTATAACTGCACTCTCCATACTTAATTTCTCACCAGATATTTTCTTTGTCACGCTTATAGATTGGGGGGAGGCACGTGACTCGTAGCCACAGCCATAACGAGAGATATACTGGATGTTGTGTACCGTGCGCACACACATTTCCCAGGTGGCCAACCCAGACTATACAGGCAGTCCCCGGGTTACGGACGGGTTAGGTTCCCAAGAACGATCCGTAACCCGAATTTTCCGTATGTTGGAAACTGAACAATTGTCCTCCTAAAATCAAGATGAATTCCATTTACCTTCATCCTAGTGAAGCCAGAGTGAGGCGTAAGGCTTCACGGTATTCATCCTCTACCTCGCCGCGCTGCACTTCTTGCGCTTACGTAACTAACGCAAACATTTCCACGCACTATTTTTTTTTACATGATTTATGGGAGCTTTTTCGTAAGGTCGTATTTCCGTAAGTCGGGTCTTCCGAGACTCAGGGACTGTTTGTAATGTGATCCGACTAATGTCTAGCCATGGCTAACACCAGTGGCAATTGATATCTGACTGTGGCCTGGCTTTGCCCGAGGTCAACTCAGCCTAAAATAATAAACTCATGCAGTTTGATAAAAAAAAAACACGGATATCTAAGTGACGGGAGCGATGGACAAAACCACTCACACATGCACCATCGGCTGCCTTAATACACTAGGTGTCTACTAAGAGTACTTTCTCGAATATTAAGTGTATCTAAAATTAAATGTACGCCAAGACTCATCAGTAATTTTATTCGAAAAAAAAAATGTGTATGACATGTGACGGCTGTCTAAATATATTTTTCGCAGGCGGGCTGGATGGGGGGGGCGGAAGGGGGGGGTCTCGGGGGGAGAAATAGCCCATTCCCCCCCCCTTCCCCTGTCGACGATGATGATGCCGATGTATATATGGATGTGTTTTGAACTTCTTTCGCACCTTACATAGCCAACCATGATAATCGTGGAAGGACAACAAACTAAACACCAACAGCAGTTCTAAAGCAATGAGTTTCAATTCTAGATGATTTAAAAGTGCGCCTCCAATTATTACGACGACAGCGATGATGAAGATGACGACGATGATGGCGACGATGATGAAGACGACGACGATGATGACGACGACGACTACGACGATGATGACGATTATGACGATGACGATGATGACGATGATGACGATGACGACGAGGGTACCTGGTTGCCCGCCGCTCCGCGTTGGCCCGCAGGCGAGTGGCTGGTGAGCGGCAGCGTGGACGGCACGGCGCGCGTGTGGCGCGTGGCCACCTCGGAGTGCGCGCACGTGCTCGCCCGGCACACGGACGCCGTCAACGCCGTGCGGGTCAGGGTAAGCGCTGCTGCGCCCTCGGTCAAATACACACGAGGCGTGCATTTGCATCGTCTGTGGTCTGGTGTCATCTGTGCCATCCACTCCCACCCACCCTACCCACCCACCGCTTCCTCCCATTAGCTCAGATAAATACGATTTGACGGTACTCTCTGCGCTAATAAGAAGAGTGGGAACAGAGAGGTGCGTGGCCACATGGTTCGGAGGTCGCCAGAGCGTTGAGCTGGCGCGCCTGAAAATATTGGCTTCGAATCCGGGTTGCCCTACCAGACACGATGTCCCACCGTTTGTTGCATTCGGAGATTATTTTTATTTTCCAGTTGTAAGAAAGGTGACCGCTTCTCGGTGGCTGGGATAGTGGCGGTGCGATCCTCGATCACACGGCAGGCGTGCGTCCCCAACGCCCCCCGGCCTGGCACGTACAGTGACGCGTGCGTGTCGCGTGTGCAGGCCGGGGTGGTGCTCACGGGCTGCTCCGACTCCCTCATCCGCGTCTTCAGTGCAGCCACGGGCGAGTGCACGCGCGCCCTCATGGGCCACTCGGCCGCCGTCGATCACCTCTGCTACGACGGAGCGAGACTTCTGAGCGCGAGTGCGGACAGGTGAAGCACACGCACCAGTAAACTAAAACCATTTTTTTATTTTAGCATCTATGGTCCACTGAGCTATGTGGCTCTTTTTCAGAAGCGACCTGGCCACAAATTATAGCTCACCGAAGTGGCTTATCACACGGATATTTATAGTAGCAGTCAAATACTCTAAACGCATGTTTCTGAATGTGGAGAGAAAATACCGGAGGACCCAGAGAAAAATCCACGCGACCACGGGCAGAACATGCCAAGTCCAAATATATACAGGCATTCGGTGGGGATCGAACCCACAACCTCCTGTATACCGGGAAGGGTAGTTAACATGTCACCACTACTGATGGCCTGATCATTATCATCATCACCAGTAACAGCAGTAACAGCAGTAGCCTTGTTCAATCCACTGCTAGGATGAAGGCCTCGCCAAGTCGCCACCATCTCTCACAATCCTCCGATGTAATAATCCAGCCAGCACCTGCCCAAGCACTCATTTAGTCGCTCCGTCTCCCCCGGTGGACGTACACGCGGTCCGCTATTCACTTGCTGCCTCTCCGTCATGATCCTTGAGCGTCAGATTCGTTTCTTCCGGCCCCGTGTCCTGCCCAAGCCCGTCTTACTTTGCTTAAGAGTTTGAATGATGTCATACACCTACCTGCGTCCGTTCTCAATTTCAAATGTTTCTCTTCAAGCATGCATTTCTCGGTGTTTCTTACTGGCTTATATGCTCATGAACTTCTATGTCTCTCTGTCCATCCGTCTGTTCCATCTGATATTCACAACAACTCCAAAACTCTTCTTGGTTCTTTCGGTAAAGTCACGTAGAAGGGAAATAATAAAATAATGCAAATAAAACATAATAAAATACAATTCTCATGACGTTTCGGCCACAACGCAAGCAGCCGTCCTTGTGGCCGAAACGTCGTGAGAATTGTATTTTATTATGTTTTATTTTTATTACTTTATTATTTCCCTTCTACGTGACTTTACCGAAAGAACCAAGAAGATGAATCCCTGCAGTCACGAAAGCTTTAAATCGAAACTCCAAAACTATCGGTAACCCAGTTGCTATGAAACTTACCACACAGCTCAGGCAAAACTATTGGCCATATCTCTGTAGGCTTTTGGGAAAGACTGCAAAACAAACACAATCTATTGGAAAGGACGTTCAAAATAATCCTCATTCCTGAGATGCCACTGCAATTACACACTAAATAGACCAAGTTCCAAAGTAAAATGGCCTAAAAGGGCATTTCACTCTCACGAGCGTTGTTCACAGCTCCCCGATGTGTTTTCGGGATCGTACCGCGTGTTATTCCAGATTGTGTCCAACGTTTCGCTCCACATTTTGGCAGCCTCCTCAGTACGTGGAGCGAGCAGCACGGTGTACAACACGACACCGCAACGGAGAGCCACACGGCGTAACCGCACTTTATAAAAAACAAAACACTATGTTTTATTTTAGCAAAAAATAGACATTGTGCTACGTGTTTATAAATAGATGCATCCTAAAATAGGTGCAATACAAAAAGTCTGAAGCGTGGCGTGAGTACATCGCAGCATGAAGATACTGAAACTCACTCGCCTGGCAAATCCCCTGCCCTGCTGCTCAGGGACTCCGATAGACTCGGCAAACGAGTGCAATTGCGCTTGAACATCAAAGTTTTAGCTGTCAAAGTCACAACAGAAACATTCGCCTTTGATGCACATGGCAAGTTGGCAAAAAGGGAACTAAACGCTTATTTGCAAAGCAACGTGCCGGCACTGCCGATGGCCTGATGCTGCGTTTCCACGGCTGTTGGAAAACAAATCCCAGTCCGGGCCGAGCCACTCTCGGTACAGCTCGGTGGGTGAAATCTGTCTGCTACGATGACGAAAGGACATTCCGCGAAACTTCGCCAAATGCAGTTCGCTTCGCAACGTTCGTTCGAGTCGTGGTTTCATTCAGCGCGTGCGTAAATCGTCGAGCCATGCGATAGCGTCCCCGTCGGCCACGTGAAATCACCGTAGACCTCCGCTGAACCGAATCAGTGGACAGTCATCGACGACGACGATGCGCGACAATGTTTTTTGTACATTGCCACAGCGGCGGTGTGGGTTGTCACGAAGACCCCAAGGGTGGAGGTTCGCCTCGCAGAGAACTCCTCGCCCTGTGTCCGGAACCTGCCCAAGCAGGGCCCACTGATGGCATGGCAGGGTGAAGGCAGGTGGGCAGACTGTGGGATCCACGATAACGGGACGGGTTTATCTGGTGAACAAAGAGGCACCAGCAATGTATGTGCGTACGTATGTTTAGTTTCTTTCGCACCAAACATAGTCAACCACGTTCATCGGAGGTGCGGGGGAAGGACAACAGACTAAACACAAAAAGCAGTTCTAAAGAAATTTGTTGTCAATCTAGATGATGATGATTTAAAAGTGCACAGCTCCAGTGGCTTCCTAATATCGGAAGGAAGAGCATTCCAGACGGCCGCAGAACCGCATCTTAAAGCACGCTTGGCGGTGACCGCCTTTGTTTTTTTTTGACGAGGAAAGGATGGGCAGTTTAGATGACATCTTGACCTGAAGGAGAGATTCCTTGACCATTAATGTTCAGGAAGTCTCTCTGAGTCTAAAACAATTATTGAACGATGAATATTGTAAGGGTGGGCACTGGGGTGTGAGTGGGATATTTTCGTGCGTAAAAGGGACAGTATTTCCGATTGCGGAGGTCCTCGGAGGAGACGTGAAAGTGCCTGTAAAGATCCGCGCTGAGAGAGGAGGATGGGGAACTTTGGGTCGGAGCGAGTGAAGATGCGGCCGCTGGCAAGGTGGTGCGGCAGAGTGGTGTCAGGGGAGACGGGGAGAATGGACGGACGCTGTGATGGGGGGGGGGCGTTTCTAACATCGCAAAGTTGTAGAGAGTTAGTAGTAATAGGGTTTTTTTGTATAAAGGTGTCAGTTTTGTTGCCAGGTAAAAGGGTAAAAACCTATTACTATATCTTGCTACTGGCAAATGAGTTCTCATAATGTAATTGTAGAGCGTTATCGTTGTCGATGATCTAGAGTTAAAAGTGTATCCATTCTTTCAGATATTATCTTGCCGGTAGGCTGAGGCTGGAAACGCTACGGCACTGATTCCTCCGTGAATATTTAATAAGAATTACTGAAGGAAGCTTTGTTTCCACGCACGAGTACAAATTGAAAATCAGCCTCGACAACAACGAAAGGTTTTAGCCATTCGCTGCATTAAGGCTTCGGTTAATGATGGGATAAAAAAAGACAAAGCTCCTGGTGTAGCCTACACAGACTATTTGGGCAAGTGCTGTTAGCACCCACCTATGTATAGGCTGGCACGGCGCATGAGGGCGTGGTGCGGTCAGGACCGTGCATGCCCAGCCGCCTTTGTCTCCCCAGTGTCGATGGTTACAAACACTGGGTACTAATGTAAGGCTGTGTCGCTCTGGATGATGCCCAGGGTCGGCTCAGATGTTAAAATGTCACCACTTGATGTGAGCCAGGTTCATAATGTTGCATGCAACTTCTGCACCGCTGTTCACTTAACCAATGAGTCTGGTGATCGCTGCAAAGGGGGATCTTTGTATATTTCCTTCAAATAATTGTCAGCCAAAATTAATCCACTGCTTGATGAACGCCTCCCCAAAGCCACCACGGCCCTGGAAATCGACAATACATCTCGCTCGATAACCATTAGTGCTGACACACGTACATTAATGATGGTACACAAATACAAAGATGCCCAGTATAGGCTTAACAGACGGTCGGGGCAAGGGCTGTTCACGAGCACCTATGAAGGCCAACACGGCACATGTGGTGTTGGGTGGCCAGCACCACGCCTTTGTCTTTCTAGTGGAGATGTTTACACACCGCACCAGGTATTCATTTGAGGCTGAATCGAGCTAGGGGAAGCCCAGGACCGGTTCAGATAATCGTCACTGGTGTTGACAATGAGCGGAAATCGAACTCGGGTCCCCGGGTTTCGTAGCGCAGCGCGCTCACATTTACACTACTGCTCCCCTACTAACAAAAAATGCCCACACACACAGAGCGTGCATGTGTGTGCACGTGTGCGTGTAGGACCGTGCGCGTGTGGGCGGTCAAAGGCGGCAGGTGCTTGCACATTCTCCGTGGACATGAAGACGAGATACAGGTGGGGGCCATCTCATACCATCCCAAACTGGCCTCGAAAGCCAATAGGCCAACACCACGCCGGTTCAGATAATCGTCGCCGGTGTTGGCCGTGAGTGGGAATCGAACTTGGGTCCCCGCTTTCGTAGCGCAGCGCGCTAACCGCGACACAACCGCTCCACACACACTCACTTTCACACACACACACACACACGTGCGTGCGCGCACACACACACAAACACTCACTCGCAGCACGAGGCTGACTCATTACATCTCGCGGAGGATGGCTCCGCTGAACAAAATAGTTCCGTGGTTCAGTTTGCAAGTGCGAGGTCGTGTTTTAAGTCAATGTTAAAAAAATGATGGAACCTGCTTTGTAAGTGCGGGTGTTCGTAAGTGCGGGTGCTCGTAAGTCGAGGACTGCCTGTGAAGTCATTTGTATGGAAACTTACATTATGAAACTTACATTATAAAACATTTCTGGCACATTGCATTCTGGGTAACCCTGTTGCAATGAGGTCAACACGACCATAACAAACGTTTGATGAAACTTACATGTAAATTGTATCCTAATGATCCATACAGGCTAATGGAGTGAACAAAAATATGCAAGCAAGACAAAACAAGAAACAATACAGACGAGTAGATAAACACCGAAATAGCTTCTCGCGCCGAATCGTGGCCCTGCATTGCACAAATGTATCTGGCAGTGAGTCAATTAGTTGCCTACTTAAAATTCAGAAGGAGACTCAACCTGATACCAATGGTCATACATTTGTCAATAGACGAGAGACGGGGCAGTAAACGAACTACAGCAAGATTGGCCGTATAAAATTATTGAGCGTAGTGTCATCGCGGGTCACGCTTCCAATGCAATAGCATACGTGAAAACAATACGAGAAAGGTCAAATGTATGGGAGGACGCTGCTTGGGCTGAACAACTCTGAGCTTCGCTGCCAGTGCCTCGTGTTTCTTGCCCACTGCCCCGTCACTTGCAGGCCCTTCATCAGTGTGGACTCCTGGCCCTGAGCGCCTCCTGGGACTGCAGCCTGCGACTGTGGGACACGGAGCACGGAGTGTGCCAGGCCATTCTCAGGGGTCACTCCGAAGGTGTGCTGGAATGTGTGTACCTGCTAGGCTCGCCGCGATACGTGTGTATGTTGGACTTCTTTTGCACCGTACGCAGCCAAACGTGCTAATCGGAGGTGCCGGGGAAGGACAGTAACACATCCACGACTACGATACGTCGTATGGTATGGCGTCCACGGTAATCGAAACGCCCATTTTTCTGAATACTATTTTTCATCGTTATTGTCGTTGCTCATTCGATACAATTTATTAACTTCTTGACAAAATATTATTTAAATAATACACTCAACAATTTAAGTCCTCGATAAATAGCTAATGTCCATCATTAAAGCCAAGCTTTGCAACATTTTACGGAGGAAGTGAAGGCATGTCGGTTCATATGACTCAAGTCATTTTCGTAATCCGTGTAATGATGTATTTACATCTTGCGTAAGCCAGCCAGAATGTTATGAGGCTGGGTGACCACCATGCACGCCAGGTTGGCATGCTCTGCTGCGGGACTTTTGCAATGTGACATCAACAGAGGCCTTGCAGCAAAATCCATTGTTGTACTGTAATTCAATGTTCCCGTATTCATGGACGTATTGGTGGTACACCGGTGCAGCATAACACACCGGTCCTCATAAAACAGTCTAAAATATATTTTTTTATCAGCACATCTGTTTTTCAGTCTTTAATTGACCCTGTCGACAGGTTTGATGCGATTCAAAGGTTTATTCAGTCTACTGAGACTTGCCAAAAAACGGGTCAATATTGGCCGTTGATTTGGGTCCGTTGAATGGAGGAAGCGTTCGACCAAGTTTAAGGCACGAAGAATCAAATCTGCCTTTGGAACACGGAGCCAGCCAATCGTCATCAGGCTGGGTGCTGCTATACGGCAACAGACTGTGAAGCTTCTTCGTGTTCAGCCGCTCATATAAAGAGTTGTCTTCCGGCTTCTTCGACATCACGAGAACTGATTTTGACTCGCACCACCACACCTCAAGATGTTCTGACCGGGGTTGCAAATCGCGGGAAAATAAATAATTGAGTGCGAAAATGTAGCTTTTTAAAAAATATATACCGTGAACCACCGGTGTGCCGCCAATATGATCATACCAATATCCACGTTCCCCAGCCCGCCCTGACCAGCACTATGAAGTATGGTTGGATTAATCACCACGACCCATACGGCGCGGGGAGGCCCTCATCCAGCAGTGGATAGACCCACACACATTGTGTTGTAGCTGATTTAAATCGCCAGAGAATACCCCAACATGAACAACAACATTCCGGGTTTTATAATACCTCTGAGCTCAATTACAATTCCGCTCACCAACTGTGCATTTCAAATTCAATCCCCAGGGTAGCAGTTCTTGGCCGAATGTGATCACATCTAACCCAGGTGTTAAAAAGCATTGACGTCATCTTGCACGGCACAGAGCCAGAAACCCCTCCGTTGAGCCTGATAATATGAGTCGGAGAAAATTGGCACTTCAAAAAAATGCAAAAGAAATGAATAAATGACAGCATGGCGATGTTAAATATTAAACATTGGGCTTCAGTACCAAGACCACTCTGTATATGACTCCAGTGAGACATTGTCAATAGGATCCACATGAGTTCCTTTTTCCAAAGCTATCATAACAGAATTAAATAGTGTGGCCACTGCTGCAGATGACACATCTCACGTCGTGTGTAGTGTATATGTCATGGCTATATTGGGAAAGTGGTGGCGCAGTGGTTCACACATTGTGCTTTGAACCTGCTATCCCGAGTTCAATTCCTGGCCATGGCTAACATCAGTGGCGAGTGATAGTTTAACCCTTCCTGAGCACCCTCTTCAACCCACATGGTGAAATATGATCAACACACCCCCTTGATTGACACAGCATGATGAGGCATCAATGTTGTGGGTGTATTTACCATGAATTGCACCTTGTCTGCTCAGATACCATGATATATCATGAGTAGGCTAGTGCCAAAAAATGAAATACGGTAGAAGCCCTCTTAACGACGGTAACTGGTTTAACGAAACTGTTCGTTAAGTGATTTGGTCGTTAAGTGAGTTGATATTTCAACTTCAAAGTCCTGCAGACACTAAATGTAAACAATGCCCCAATGCTCATGAATGAACATTGCTGATTGGCCGAGGCCTGATCAGACCACTTTGGAGCTCGCCAATTGGCCGAAATTGGCGGTCGCGTGCTCGTCTTAAGCCCGTCGTTAACAGAGGAATGGTCGGTAAGCGAACACATTATGTTCTAGGGAGGCCCGTCGTTAAGCGATTAGTCGTTAACAGGCGACGGTCATTATGGTTCTATTGTTCTCGGAAAAATAATGAATTGGGTAAAACCACAAAACAACATCGCCCCCCTGCTGTCAAACTAAACTCGTCTGTGAAGCGTAGCGCCTCCGTGATGGCCTTGCGCTATGGGAATGGCGCAAATGCCAAATGTAGTGAAATATTATGAACAATCATTTAAATAAATAACACACAAGAGGGTTTTGTCTTCATCGAGAGCAAAACTGCACCCCGTAGGTCGGCTCTAACGGGGCCGTATTCCCAGTTGTGGCTCGGCTCTGGCTCGGCTCAGTCCTGAGCCGCCCGGTTGCTTTCAGAGATGCGTGAGCGAGCGGCGGCTCAGCCACGGCTCCGCTCACTCTCAGCTCACGGAAATCCTGAGTCTGGCTGGGGACCATGCTCAGAGCCGGCTCAAGGTTAAGCGTGGCTTCGTTGAGCCGGCTCGCTTGAGCCAGGGCCAACACGCCTGAGACATGCAGGGACTGGGAATAGGGGCCGAACAGCATCGAAACGTCGTGAGTTTTTTGGTTTTAATATTTTTTCAGAAATATATATATCTTTTTTTTTCTATCTACGTGACGTTACCGAAAGAACCATGGAATATGAATTCCTGCAGTCACGAAAGTTAAGTCAAAATTATTCAAATAACCATAATAAAAAGCAATTTTTTTGGCTGTGTCGGGCGGTGGCAGGTTTAAAGACATGAATATTTATGCAATCTAACCCAAAAAAAACCTTTGTTACGGATAACATTGGTCGGGAAAGCCTCCGTGTTGAACATTATCAAAAGAATGCGGCTGCTGCGCATCATCATCGCATGTCCGCAGCGGTGTACTGCTGCCAGTTCGACCTGGCACGCGTGGTGAGCGGCGGGGGGGATGGCCTCGTCGTGGTGTGGAGCACCGCGAGTGGGGAGCGCCTGGCCACGTGCACGGGCCACACGGAGGAGGTGGTGAGCGGCGGCGTCGGTGTGGCAAAACTGACGTGTGTGGCTATCCCCACTCTCCATCCCTTCCCCTCTCCCCACCGCCCGCTGTGAAAACAGACGCTGCACCGTGCAGCGTCGAGGTCCTTGTGCGGCCTCTCCCTGTCCCCATATTTTCTGATCTTTGCTCCAGTTTTTTTCTGTTCTTTTCCCATCCCTTTCATCTCATTTCTCATTCTTTCTCTTCTCTCTTCCCTCGCCCGTTCCCTTTGCCCATTCATAACATCCTTGACTCTGACTTTTCCTTCCCGCGGTGTGGGCCATGGATACAAAGCTGTTTGTTCATGAAGCAGACTTGTATTGATTCACACACACACACACCCTGCCCTGGCGATTTGATTAACAGTTCAGTTCTATTTGGAAACGCGGCTGAGTAACACTCAGCCATAGGCCGCTCTGCAAGAGAGACCTGTGGAGTATCATATCGCTGCAGCTGTAAGCTCACGCCACTGCTGGAAGAAGGATCTCCACTAGAGGGAGCTCTGGACGGCCCCTTCTATACCCTATTGCGACCTACTCTTCCACATTAATTTCCATATATTCGGCATAAATCATAACATAATTTGTTCTCCAGCAAACAAATTGATGCATATGTATGGCGAGTGTAAGGATTGAATCGATGAGCCCGATGTATTGTTGGGTGCCTGGTAGGCATCTAATCAAGTGTGAACACGAACACACTTTGGTACGTGTAACGCGAGCATGAAATTTTTTTTTTAATCGACCGCATCGTTACATGCCAAGCAGCCGATTGGCAGGCGGTGTGTGGTGGGGTAAATTGTGGGCACTCCCACCTCTTTCAAGTGTTTGCAGGGCTGCGCCTTTACCTTTAAAGTAACATTTGGTGGAATAAATGAGGACATTCCATTTCAAAGGACCGCTCGTTTGGTGGCCAGGCATGCAAAATTCACGGTCGTGCTTCTGGACTATAATCAGAATTTCAAAGTCACGTGTGCCTCTTGGTTTTTCACAGTACTGCATCGCCTACAATGAAAATGTCATCTGTTCCGGATCTGCCGATAGTTCCGTCCGGGTGTGGAATTTTCAAGGTCTGTACCTGCACACACGGCAACAAAAGTCGCCCAAATCGCCACTCTGCGTTAACACTTCATCCATTTGCAAAACGACGCTATGATGATGATGGCGGTGACAACGATGCGTTAACCACAACAACAACATCTGTTTGCATTCGAAAGAAAATAAGTCACCCGGCTGCTTTATTTCACATCATACGCCTCTGGATGAAAAGGGCCAAACAAACTAATGTGTGTCAGTCAAACCTCATCAGACGAGCCTTCATCACGAAGACGGTCAAACGGAAAAGGCCGAGGGGCCTCTTTGCCGTGACCTTTTTGTGTTTTGTTCATTTGGCCGCGTCGCTGCCTCGTTGTGATCAGCAGCCGCTACGACTATTAGGGGTTGCCAGTCGACATCAAACAGGCGCCACGGTGAAAGCGACGTCCCCAAAAGTGTCGGCGGCGCAGTGTCTCATCTTTGCGCTTCCAACGCGGCACGGAGGAGATGGCGGGGGCATCGAGCAGCGAGCAGTCGTCCGTGATTCATCCCTCTCACGATTCAATGAATTGTCACAATTATAAGCGTGTAAGAATGGTAACGTACATTCTTATTTAAAGCTTTCGTGACTGCAGGGATTCATATTCTTGGTTCTTTCGGTAAAGTCACGTAGAAGGGAAATAATAAAATAAATAAAATATTAAACAATAAAAATTCTCACGACGTTTATTATTTTATTATTTCACTTCTACGTGACTTTACCGAAAGAACCAAGAATATAATGGTAACGTAAATAAAAAAGTGAAAGGTGCGGCCCTGCATTGTCTGGCTCACGACGCTGCTGGCGGAAGGGCCTCCACTAGAGGGAGCTCCAGAGAGCGCTCCCTGTAGACTAGAGGGTCCTTTGGCCTACTCTCCCACACTGGCCAGATGTATTTGAAGAGGTGGGAGTGTATTTTAAGAGGTTGGAGCACACACACTTTTAAGTCTAGGCATGTGCAATTACATTCTACTATAGAATCACTCACTCCATTGCACGTGAGCCACATATGCTGCTGTGCCAATCACAATTTGCTCACTGAGCCTAGTACCAGTGGTCAGCTGTATAAGGCAACATCAACAATTAATTTGTGTTATACACGAGCTACTTCATGCATCGAACTGCTTAAAACATTTTGAGTAGAGCGGTGGCATTGTGGTTCTGCGTCCTGCGTTATAAAATCGGTGATCTGAGTTTGACACCTGGCCAAAGGCAAACATCAGTGATATGGTCCTGGGCCTCCTTTTTACTCACTGATCAGCGCAGTGAAGTATGGGTCAACAACCCCCATAATCATCATGCCACGGAGAGGCTTTCATTCAGAAGTGGATTGACAATGGTTCTGTACATTATTATTATAATTCCATGAGAACACCGCTATTCCACTGCAAATCAGTGCTTATTTGGAGAAACGGAACACAGGGAACGACGGAATTAAACTCATTCATGAAGAAAAAAAAGAAATGCCAACGGACCTCAAGAGCAGTCTCTCTGGCAGACATCGCTAGGCGATGTGCTGAATAAATTATGCTTCTTCAATACTCTTTGGTTCTTTCTGTAAAGTCACGTATAAAGAGAAAATAATAAATTAAATACTAGCTTACGACGTTTCGATTGCAACACAAGCAATCATCATCAGGTATAAATGAAATAGAAACACAAATCTAGTATACTTAGAAATGTAATGTAATACAACAGAGAGTCGGATAACATAACAGTCAACACCCTACCTGGTTGATTACGTTCTTCCTGAGAATGCAAAATTTGAGAGAGAGATAAAACACAGAACCAGAGACATATAGACAGACATATAAGTAGAGACAGATATCACAGAGATACATAGAGAGAGACATACATAGGCACACAGAGAAACTTCTTCAATAACCAATGTGGTGGATGGAGAGCACGGGAGGTGCTGGGCGTAGGGGGCACCAGGTAGTGCGAGGGGCACCCAGAGTCCTTAAAAATTATAATCTAAAATTCACATCTTCTAAAACACAAATCTTATTAGCATAACGAGTCACTTCATTTCTATCATCATTTTTTGGTCTCCATCTCCACTATCAGTTTGTCTTCTGTCACCTCAACAGGATTTGGGTTTTTGTTTTAATGGGGGGTAGCGCCACCACCAGGGGTGGTCTTTTTTCAGGTGGAGCCACTGTGAACACGGACGTGCTGGGATTTGCCCGCGCGAGGCTCGACAGCGCTTGGCACCGCCACATTGTTGCCTGCAGCAAAGCCACGGACGCGTTTCCAACGCTCGCCGCCGCCGCCGTTCGCCACTTAAGTAGCGGTGACAACACCACAGCGCCTCCCCCAGGCTTTGAGGCCACGTGAAATGTCGAAGGCCGGCTGGCAGGAGACTACGCGGCAGACCCAGGTGTTTTTGAGTTAGCTCAGAGGTCGTCGGCAACCCGCGGCTCCAGCGCCGCGAGCGGCTCTTTAAGGACTTCTTGGTGTTATTTATGCACGACCACCGTCTGGTATTCATATTATTTAGTTTTTTTATATTTTGGTTGCCGACCCCTGGGTGAGCTGAATGAGGTAAGCGGCAGACACGCAACGTGTACTCGGCGTGCCAAAGTTACGATAGCCACGTCTGGAAACATGAAGAAATGTGCCAGGTAGATGTCAACTCTGGCTATTTCGATGGTATTTTTTTTATTTCTAGCAGAAGGTGGCCATACCCATTGGGAACCCCACTGACAGGAGGCAGTCATGTGAGTCGGGCACGTCAGAGCACCGAGCTGGCACCGCTGGGTTCCTGGGTCGAAATCCTGGCAGCCGCCTACAACGAAACGAGGTTCTCACGTGGGGTGAGCTGACAGTGTCAGCATGGTCAGCGGTGAATTATATAAAACAAGTATCCGTCATGTTATACGTGATGTTGGACTTAATCTCGGCTGGGTCCAGCTATGAGAATGGAAAATGTTGGCTTCACTGGCGCGTGACGATAAAGAGGGATTAAGAGGTCAATGAAAGTGACTTCAGAAGGAGCCTTCTTATCTCAAATACCCGAGTTGTGCTCCAACACAGGGTGGTGCACTGCTCGCCGTGAGAGTTCATAACAGAAACACAGTAAATTTGTTTCATAGCATGACACCATTGAGACAAATTGAAAAGGGAGCCACTGGCTGATATTGCCGCTGCTGCTATTATTTTACTGGTAGGAACCTCCTGGTTACACCAGCCCACAGGGGATTATTGTGTCCGTCGTGCAGGGAGGGGCTGGGTGGGGAGGGGCTGGTCACCCCGTGGTGCCCTTATAAAACTCAACGTTTAAGCTACTCACGCCGGCTTGTGCCCGCCCTCACAGTCGGGCATATTTGCGGAATACACCACGCCGCCGTTGACCCTGGCCATTGACCGAGCAACCCAACGTTCCTACCAGCTCCCTCCGCAGGAATGTGTTTATTCTGGTATTATTCTTGTTGCTGCTGCTATTATTATTATTCTGGTATTAGTCTTGCCGTTGCTGCTGTTGGCATATCTAATGCCGCCGCTGCTGTCGGTATCGCTGACGGCGTTACTGCCGCTGTCTGGTATTGCTGGTGCTGACGACCGCGAGCGTGACAACTGGGCGCGTGACGCGTCTGCGCGCAGGGCGCTGCCTCTTCACTCTGCGCGAGCACGTGGGGGTGGTGCTGTGCCTGCACCTCCTCCGCGACCGGCTCGTCAGCGGCGGCAACCGCAAGAAGATCGTCGTCTGGGACGTGAAGGTGAGAGCCGCGCGACACGATCCGAGCGGTCGCGCGTTCGCCGCTTGCTGCAAGAGGTTCGCGCTCAGCGGCCGCCCGGGTTGATACGGCGCGCGCGTATTAACTGTCAAATACTATGCGACGTCTGCTTCATAGTGGACATTTAAAAAATTGTTGTTACACTTCAACAAGAGTCTAATACAAAGGGCGGAACATGAATTCCGCAAACAGTAGCGCGCGTTCGATGCGACACGGCCGAGTGGAGGGGGACATGGTGGACGTTAAAGATGCCACGAGATTCCACGGCTGGGCCGTTCGTGCAGGGCGTTATGAGTCACGACGTTGTTCGTGAGATTTTGATAAATTACTCGCAAATTACTTCATTGGCAGTAAAAACAATAGCAACGTAGATTCATCCTGACAGACCGGTGCTGCCTACAACCTGTGTACAAGCTGCGTACAAGCTGCGTACAACCTGTGCCACACTGGGACAGCTGCCACTCGGGGTCCCCTCGGCTACTCTGCACAGGGTGATTGTAATGGTTGAGATGGCGATGTGGTGTAAAGCGTTTTTAATTGCCGAGGCATGTTAAAGAGAACCACCTGTAAATTCACGCCCTGATCATTATCATCATCATGATTGCATGGTAATGCCCATATCTCCAATAGTGTTGCAATCATGAATAATTTAATTATAATAATTTCCTAATTTACATTCATAAAGTGCCCTGAAACAATCTTTCTCAGGGCCCTATCGAGTGTGCAGGCGGTGCAACTGCTCCGGCGCCCACGGGCTGGAGGGGTCAGGCCACAGGGCTACGAAGAGGGGCTAATGGACACGGGGACCCCATCGCTTTCCTCGCACTAACACCCATAACAACACCCGTACAACCAGGCGACACCACCCTGCATTCCCACCCCTCGCGATATTTCATGGGTGCCCACAGTGAGCGCTTTTGCGGATGAACTGAGGATCTTTGCATTTGAGCCGGACACGGTGGCAAGCACCCCGTTCGCCAGCGCTTGAGAGGCGAGGCTTGGTGGATCGCGCACGTTCGCGGAACCTGAATCATCACTGTACGTACCGCTTGTCTCGGTTCACAGAATGGCCGCCTGCTGAACGTGGTGCACAGGAACCCGTCGCTGCTCCACCGCATGTGGGTGAGCGAAACCGCCGTGGTGATAGCCTCCCCAGAAGCGCCGGGCACGCTCACCCTCCTCACCTACTGGTGAGCGTCTCGTCAGAGCCGAGTCGAAAGGGAGGAGGCCGGTTCCAGCCTCGAGCACCCGCGCCCACGAGCGCCGTGACAAACCGATGGTGCGGCTATCGAGCACGCGGACGTTGCAACCGCGCCAGGGTCTGCCAGGCCTGGAGGAATCCGGGCGCCGGGTTACGAAGATCAAAATTGGACGCAGCACCACATTGCATTTCATTCCTTGCACCAGGGCCCGTGCGAAGCACGCTACGCCCACCGGACTTAACCGTTCCCCTGCAGAGACACGGAGCGGTAGGCAAATGGTCACCGATACGGAGGAGGAGAGTGTGTGTGTCTTGCTTCGCAAAAGCCAGCAACTTGTCTGCCAGCATTCTGACCTCATATTCGCAGCTTATGTCATTCAACCCAGAAGCCCCAACACTGTATTTGGTTGTACTGCGTTTGAAATTATTGTTACATCTCAATAGAAATAACTGCTGCTGAAACCAATATCAAAGTGCCTTTAATGCACGTTTTATTTTTGTTTTTTTGCGATGAATAAAATCAATAAGGATATCATCTTGGAAAATGTTTACATTACATTCCACTGAATATGTTTGTGAAACATGCAATTGACTGATGAGCAACCGCACTGGTCACTGGATATGATGAATTCTATATACGGCTCAAGAACTGCAATGATGTAAATCAAGCTTTTAACAATTCTCACGTAAATTATACACCCTTGTTAACATTGACATACATTATACAACCCTGTTTACATCTACAATCCATACATCGATTTCAGATACAGGACGCTGCCACAGCGGTGTGATGGGTCAGGACACCGTAGTGTACTTGCAATCCAGAGGACGCCGGTTCAATTCCATCTTCTGTTGCAGCCGTTCAAATATGGACAAGATTCTTGATTTCCTCCGACACCGTCCACCCAGCAACGGGTTTACGCCACAGCAGGTCGCGTGCGGTGGGGTAAAGTGTGGGTACGTCCACCTATTCCTATACGTGTGGTCAGCGTGGAAGAGTAGGCCAAATACTCTCCAGAGTTCGCTCTGGCAGAGGTCCTTGCACCGGCAGTGGGTTGAGCAAGGAATTGCAGGGCTGCACCTTCACATTTTTATGTGCGCACGATTAACATTTTAGCAAAATTCATTAAATACGAACATTGGCAACCGCAATGATGATTTTTTTTTATCCAACAGTTAGATCAGACTGTGCTTCACGTGCACAGTTTTCGCCTCCGAAACGGCGGCTGCACGAGGGATTTGTTTTTCGTGGGATATTTTCCAGACATCAACCCCAGATAACTCGAGCTGAAATTAAGTCCCCCCCCCTCCCCTGGGTTCTACGTTTAAAAGAATCACGCAGGAGCGTTCGCGTTTTCAGCGGTGTGTCGGTGAATCAGAATTAAGTCAGTCGGCAGCCGTTTTGAAAGACCGCCGGTTAGCACGATTTGGCCGCGTTACGGTGTGCGAAAGGAGTTCAACGCGCGGTAACACAGACACACACACGCACAGTGGGTGTCCCTCGGTCTGTCTGCGCATCTCGGTGGTAGTTGTGGTTTTTTTCCCAGCGCTCATCTCTATGCACAGCAGCGCCTCTGGGAGGGAGCAACTCGCATCGGTGGCACGGCACTGGGGAAACATTGCGGCAAACATTGGCTCGGGCATCCAAGTGGCTCAAGGGGCCCTCGGATTCACGAATAAAGAAACAACGATCCATCAAAGAACACCTCGAATTCGACTCCCAATAAATGTCGAATGCAAAAAAAGCAATGCACCTCTCACATTCCTGTATTGGCTGTATCTCCCTTATCTCATCTTCATATGTTTATAATTAAAAAACAACGTAAGCTGATTATGGTTGTATAATGTCAATAAATGCCTCTCATCGCGATCTTGTCTGCCCGTATCTTCTCTCAGACCACCGTACAGTTTATCTTCTTGGTTCTTTCGGTAAAGTCACGTAGAATGGAAATAATAAAATAAAAAAACCATAATAACATAATGATATTATTATTTTATTTTATTTTAATGTTTTATTTTATTATTTCCATTCTACGTGACTTTACCGAAAGAAACAAGAAGATGAATCCCTGCAGTCACGAAAGCTTTAAATCGAAAAATGTCACCGTACAGTTATTTAATCTGTTGCTCTCTCCCCTGCCTGCATGGGCGTTCTCTTGTGTCTGCATCGCTTCTGTCACGCACGAGAGATGCGACCAACGGAAATGGAGGAGAGACCTGAAAAAGATTTTCTGCTTAGGGCCTCCCACTGGGCTAGCAACCACCACTGCTCCCCCACCCCACCACTCTCCCTTTATAAATGATGCATGGAGGTTGCAGGCTCGGCAATTGCACACACGGGGACAAGGAGGGCTGGTGGTGGGGGGGGGCGGAGGTAGCCGCGTGCATGAGCTGTTACGTGTGGCTGTGTGGGGCGGTTGAGTGCACAACAACGAGCGGAGCTCAAGAGGGTACGGTGGTGGGGAATGGAGCTGGTGCCTCCCTACCGGTCATTATTTCGCACCTCCTACTGGCGCGCGGTTGGCTACGTACGGCGCGAAAGAAGTTCGGCGTGCGTACATCTCTGTCAGTCAGCCCATGGGCACCTGGGTCTGTTCCGTGACGCTCCTGTCAGTGAGCCTTCGACAGTTCACGTGGCCTCAAGGTGCACCTAGCCTGGCACAAGCGCGCCGTGGTGACATTGCTGTGCAGGGCAGAGAGCTGTTGCTGCTGCTGCCTGGCAGCTGTGTGTACGCCCTCGCCGTTATATTAAGTCCGTGCGATCGGGGTGAATGCAAAATGTAGTATTTGTGCACGTTGCAAGTGATTGATTCTAAATTATTATTGTTGTTTGTAATGTTTGGTTAGAAACACTTAGTCTGTGCTCTCCAGATGCCTGGGTGAAAAGTCGCGTGATAAGTTTTTGCCCAATACTGGCCAGCTGGTTCCAGTAACTGAATAAACCAAACTAATTATCTGCAGATTTTCAGAAATCAGTCACGTACTTAATGTCACGTACATTCCCTTCCGAAGAACAGTCCAGCCTTTTCCCCCGTCCAAGGAAGTTTTTGCTCTTCACTTTAGCCCTCACCCATTTGTGTTTCACGGTGCAACTGACGTTTTCTATTGATGTTCGCTTATCCGACCTCTTATCTGCTTATAAACCTCAGCCCCAGCGAGACGGATCTGTACCGGTGTTCTGTTCTGCAAATATTGTGTTCAATCGATGGGCTATGGGTGTCACGTGACGAGGCCATGAATCTCACAGTGCAAGCCCTTCGTGATCGAGAATGGCCCACGCAAGCGGACACTGCAGAGCTACCTCTGAGTTCCCTTCAAGTCACTACGTCCATTCAGTAGACGGGGGGCATCACTTGCCCGCCAGCCCTGAAATATGAGAGTGATGTTTGTCACGACGGGTAAAGCAATTGAGGCAAATTAATTCAAGAAGCAAAAATGTACGTGTTGGGGTTGCTTGTACAGTCATTGGCGACCGGATGGAGGTCATCAACTCAGCACACTTGAGATCCTGGTGAAGTCAAAAACTATTTCGATCAATCTGATATTTGAATTATTTATTATTTTGTTGCAGTAAAGATATCTTACGTTTAAGCAAGTTGGGTCAAAAATAATCCCGAAGAAGGCGGTCATTACATCTTAATTTACGAACCGAACAAATTTCAGCGTTGCGTTTGTTGTTGCGGCATTCATGTTTAAAAATAAAGTGCTTTGTATCTGCAATGCACGTGTGGCCCTGCATGCAGACATGAAGACATGGGTGGTGTTGCAGCACACACATGTTTAACAATTGATCTGAAGCCAGGCAATGAGTGCAATTGGGGTGTATTACATTTGTAAGCAATGCGTTTGCAATTTGCGTTTGTTCACCGTCATCTTTCGATTGAAACGCACAAGATTGTCTCTGTTGTCTTGAGAAGCAACACCGTGTATAATGTCGTTTTGTGTTGAACTAGGAGCCATATATTACAGGGAGAGTGGGGGGGTGTCGTTGCCTTTTAACATCTGCGAGTTAATCGGTGGGACGCTTAGTCATCGGTGAGACACTTAGTATCGAAACCGGACCAGTTTGCTTACATTGAGCCAATGCTGCTGATATGATGAACCCCCAGAAGGCTCAGTGGCTGATGGGATGTGTACAATTTAACTTATATATTTTACGCGGAGAAAGATCTGCTTTGTGTGTATTTATTAATTTGGTTACTAACTTACCGTGTGTGTGTGTATATACATGTCCATTTGTCAAAGTGCACCTCAAAGTGCACCTGGCCTGGCACAGTCACCGTGGAGACGTCACAGACGCTGCATGTTTTACGCAATGGCTTTGCGTGATCCCCGCAGCAACGAGACAGAGAGAGAGAGAGGCCGCTGGAGTCAGCACAGTGTTACAATCAAGAGGGGCCAATGTGTTTGACCCACACCCCCCGCCCGTGTATGATCAATAAAACATCAAGATAATTATATTTTAGTTTTTTGTTATACACGAAAATTTACAGTTAATGTAAGATTAATGCAAATATATGTGATGTCGTGCTTAGAGTCTTAGACGGTGGATTTCCTATGGATGGACTTGACCCAACCGTCGTTCCTATGAATTCCCACCAATGGCCTCAGAGTGGTGTTGAGTGGCAGCTGTACTCATTTGAACAGGAAACCTGTTTTTTTATTCGCATCAAGTCTGTCCATCGGAAATGTAATGGGAACAAAACAGTCTGTGCGACAACATGAAATAAAGAGATGAGACACGTCTTGTTTTTAATCCTCTCTCGCCTTAAAATAGGCGTTATTTAACAGACCCTGTAAACTCCGTGTGTGTGTGTCCGCTACCACCCACGGCTATTCCACTGGGACGTAATTAATTCCCTCGTAGCGTGTGGTCTCAGCAACGGGGTTTTGTAACCCACCAAACACGTCCGATGACACATCACTGCACCACCACCACCATCTCGTAAATGGGCCATAGCCGAAATCGGTACCACCACAGGCGGTATAACTTGAGCGGTAGCAGCGCTGTACTCATGCGGTCAAATGAAGAGCGAGGTACTCGCTAGCCACCCCTCCCCCCCACTCATTTCAAATAATGATCACATTCACTGGTTCACAACTTCGATTTAAAGCTTTCGTGACTGCAGGGATTCTTCTTCTTGGTTCTTTCGGTAAAGTCACGTAGAAGGGAAATAATAAAAATATAAAAAATAAAACGTAATGAAAAAAATACAATTCGCACGACGTTTCGGCCACGCTGTCTTTCCGATAGACCTGTTCTTCACCTGACCTGAAGACGGCTTCTTGCGTTGTGGCCGAAACGTCGTGAGAATTGTATTTTATTATATTTTATTTTTATTATTTCCCTTCTACGTGACTTTACTGAAAGAACCAAGAAGATGGTTCACAACTGTTTGCGGCCAACAGCGAAATGCCGGAGACGAAACGACGCGTGACGCCAAGAGGCAACTGCCGCTGCTGCTGCTGCAGCAGGCGGCGTGGCTCGCGCTCATTAGGCGACACGTGTTGTGTTTTCGCTCGAGCGGAGGACGCGTGGCCTTTGTTTATGATTCAGGGTTAGATGCCATTCGGGGGAGGCAGTGGCGCAGCCGTTAGCGCACCGCGTGCGCTATGAACGGGCCCACCCGAGTTTGAATCCCGGCCATGGCTAACATCGGTAGGGAGTGATATAAACCTGGCCTTCATCCAGCAGTGAACAAAACAAGGCTGCACGTTGTTAATTTTAGTGTCAACCTGGATTTAACTGACGACAAGGTGGTTTATGGACGGGAGTACAGCAAGTAGACCTGGTCATGCGTGTTGGTGGTTTTTTTTTCCTGGGAAATCCTGCTTCGTCTCACACATCAAATATTCTGGAATAGTTAATTAAAACATGTTTTTATTATTATTTATTTTATTATTTCCCTTCTACGTGACTTTACCGAAAGAACCAAGAAGATGAATCTCTGCAGTCACAAAAGCTTTAAATCGAAATTTATATTTAATTTGGTCAAATATTCCCTGTCAGGGTCGTTCTACAAGAGCATTGAGGCTTCATGATATAAATATTATTATTGAAAGATGAATATTATTTCAGCAGTATTATTAAAATGGTAGTAATTATGACATGAATAATGCCCTGGGGTATAGATATCTTAGAATTCACAGCATTGGTTCCTCGTGAGCTGCATCGGTTAGCTTACTGGGTCTTATGCATAATTTCTAAAGCTAAAATTGGACAGGACACGTCATATTAGAGACGTAATATTGACTGAAGTGGGCTTGGGCAGGCCACGTCACGAGAAGAGACACTGGCCAGTGGGTGAGAATGATAAGAGTGACAGCCAGAGGAGCGAACAAGACCAAGAGGAGCGTCACCTTTGTAACTTCCTTCCAGCTATGTAACTTACTCTGCCATATTCCACGTTAAAAGAGCTTCATAGCTCATCGGGTTCCTCCAGCTTAATAATGTCTATGTGTCTATTGATATCGAGCGTTTGATTCAACTCATGTGCAAGCGCCAGATGGATTGTTGTATTGAAATATCATTAGAGATGTTAATGGCTTATGGGAATGTCTTCATCCAATAGTGTATCATGGCTAATGATAATGATGATGAAATGGTTTGGGACACTTCTTCCATTAATTCTGATTAGATAAACGGGACTGGCACGTCTAACAGTCCCGAGACTTAATCTGAAGAGGACAGGGCCAGGGGTAGCATCTTAGGAAAAAGATCAAGATTCTGTAACATTACCGCTGGTTTCCGATGCATCTTGTTGCTGGGCTTTAGGAAATTTCGCAAGGGCTCCTCTGATCACTCAAGCTCTTGTGTGCGTGTGTTTGTCTGGAACATCACTTGTTACTGTATACCTTATATAATACGCTTGGAGGTCCAAGAGGGAAAATGCACCGTTAAAATGTTTCACGAAATACATGTTTGTGTCTGAACTATTGAGGTCATGGTGCTATACACTCTGCGCCCTGGAATGATAGTAACTACAAACTTAATTAATTATAGATTCGCTTACCTGCTCAAGCATACAGCCAGTAAACGCACCTATTGATGCAACCTCAATGAGGTGACAAATCGACATTGTAGTATCAATCTTTCATAATCCAGAAGGCAATAACTATTAAACATAAATTCAATCATACCTATGTGACGTTATCGAAAGAACCAAGAATATGAATTCCTACAGTCACGAAAGCTTCAAGTCAATAATGAAATCATGGCACAACAATGTACTCCCCCTATGGAAATAGCAAATGTCGTATGTTAATGCATGAATGTCCTGGAAAAAAAAATAACAACCCACATAAGCTCCAATATCCAAGAAATGGAGTTGTTGTTGTTGTTGAGAATAGCATGATTTTAATTAATTATGAGCTTCATCCCATGACCATCGGTGAGAAGATACAATAATTCAGATATCAAGTGTGTTGCTAATGCCATAACAGTTAAGGCAAAGGTGCCACTGCTGGTGTAAGACCCTCAAGGTGGCGTTTGGCCTACTCTTCCCCTCTGAGCAGACATCCGAAACAGAGGCGAGAGAACCCACACTTAAATCCCAGAACACACGACCTTGCCAATCGATCAACGGTTGTGCAACCAATTATACTGCCGGGTGGACAGAGGCGAGGGGGATTTAAGAAACTGGCACCAATGTCTCATCTGCCGCGCCAGGAGTTGGAATGTAACCGGCATCCTTTGGATTGCAAGTTGAAGTGTGCTTCTAGACATGATGCCACAACAGCCTTCCATGACAGGTTATTTAAAAAAATATGCATCGCGGGTTATAAAACATTTTTCAAGGACACTCTCCTATTATTGGTTTGCAGCAATTTGACCCAAATAGACGCGGTTATTTTTTTTTCACGCTGTTGACAGCCATCTCCTGCTACGAGTAACGCGAGGAATATTTTCGGTGCACGCACAAATGAAGCGGTGGGAGAACAAACAAAAAAACCCGCGCGATGAAGACGTTGTCGGGGAAATATTTTTATAAAATACATCGGAAATACAGGGTTGCATATAAACCCGTGACCTCTGAACACAGGTGGGGGGGGGGGGTTAGCATGCTAAGTGGCTCAGCCACACAAGCCCTCTTTTTCCACAACACGGAGAAGAATAAAAGAAGACTTGACATAGCAGTAAATTATTCAGCGGTCGGCATGCACGAGTCACATGAATACTATCAGCCGGAGGAATTTTTGTTTGAAAAATATATATCAGAGATTGCTTTCCCGCCATTATAATTCGGAGTTGAAGCTGACAATGTTTATTTTCTGTTGCCACAATATCATCTGAGCAGACAACACGCAACACACACAAAAGCCTGTGGTGCCACGTCTGAGGTCGTGGCACTGTGGGCTATATTCCTCTGAAACAAGAGACCAGCTTCCCCGGGAGTGCTGTAAAAATGAAAGTGCCTGGTGTCTCCAAAAATTACTGTCACCACCAGCCAATACAGTTGCAATGGCAGCGTGCTCTGGGTTTGCACTACTTGTGCCTTTTATACCTAATAGGGTTTTCCCCCTTTTTTCTGGCAACAAAACTGACACCTTTTGCAAGGAATCATGCTTACATTAACCACAATACCTGCAGTCAAATGCAAACAAAAAACAATACTCTGATAATTTATGCATTGTCTTTGAAACTGATTGGTCCACACCAGAGACAGCTTTCTTTGGAGCCTGGTCTCATACGGTGTTCGACCAGATGACGCCAAAAGGCGCACAGTTCAAAGGAAACGCAATACCAGAGTAATGAGAGCTCGGGGTGAGCAGCTACATCATATTTTGGTACTGGCAAAGGAGATCCCATGATGTACCTTTAATACCTGTTACAAAAATACCTCATCTAGGTTACTGTTTACTATGTCAAACTATAAAGCTGCAGCCTTTTGTTAATCCACTGCTGGATTATGCATTAACCATGGGGGGTTTAAACCATACTATACCATGCTAGTCAGTGTGGGTTGGCAAAGCTGGGGCACAAGGACCGGTTGAGCAATCACTCACCAGTGATGTCAGCCGTGGCTGGGTTCACAGTGCAGTGTGCATAATTACCACTGTGGTATTGTGCCAACCATAGTTTACAATATAGGGGTTTGCATGCTGTCAATTATATAAGCCTCGGCAGACTGAGGGCAAGTATTGTTATCGAGCACCTATGAAGGCCGGCACGATGCCCGACAGTGTGGGGATGGTTATCACCACGCCCGACCACCTTTGCATCTCATTCTGACACGCACTGCAGCATATCTACACACACACACTATGTATACTGAATGAGCAAGATTAAGACTGTATCTTGAAAAATAACTGACAAAATGTCGTAATCATAAATGGGGAATGGCTTGGGCTAAGCAATGATGCACATTTCGACTGGAAGCGCTGTGCGATCAGCAAAGGCGTGCAGAGCAATAGCGACTGTGAAAAAACAGCTGCTACTGCTGCTGCTGTGTTTTCGTGGCAGATGTGAAGTGGTTTCAACGGCCGTATCATGAAATACTGTGCTGTAAACACAAAGCGCGGATACAAATCATTCATCATTTTTGACAGTGCTTCTGTCAACCCGCGTCTCCTCGTTGGTCTGTGGCTGGGGCTTGTTTGTTTGTTGAACTTCTTTTGCACCGTACGTAGCCAACCGTGCTAATCGGAGGTGCGGGGAGGGGGGACAACAAACTAACACACGAAGAGCAATACACCAATTTTCAATCTGGATTTAAAAGTGCATCGCTCCGAGGGGCTTCCTAATATCGGAAGGAAGAGCGTTCCAGGCGGCCGCAGAAGCGTAACCTGAAAGCGCCACGCGATGCGGTGGCCGTCTTTGTTGGATCGGGCCAGCCATGCTTCCTCAACGCGGACTGATGAAGGCTGTGGGGAGCGGTGGAGCTGGGCCCAGGATACAATTTCTCAGTCGCCGCTGATGTTAGCCGTTGCTGGGATTCGAACTCAGGTCGCCGGGTTCATCGCTAACCACTTGCACCACCGATCTACCAATAAAAACGCAGTGATAATGATGAAACAATAGTTTACAGGCTGAAGGAGTTCTGTAAGGATGTTATCATTGCTTCATGACACAACTCTAATTACACATTTGGCATACAGTATCAATAATAATAATAATTTACAGGCCTTTGTCAATCCACTGTTGGACGAAAGCCTCCCCATGCCATGACAGTCATGGAAATTGTTTGGCCATACTTCACCATATTGGTCAATATGGGTTGAAGGGGTGGGGTGGGTGACAAGACTTATTTAGATATCACTCACCAGTGATGTTAGCTATCACCGGTAATCAAACTCGGGTTGCGGGGTTCGTAATGCACCGCGCTCACCACTGCACCCACCGCTCGACCCAAACCTCTAATACGTGGTAAAGAAATGTTACATTTGATGTTCTATTTATGATGTAATTACCCAATAAATGCAATCACACACATCTTCATTGTATTTCCTATGTAGTAAAGTGATGCTTAAATAATTGATGAATACTAAAGCTCTGTGAGATTGTTTTTAACGAAGGTAGGTTAAAGGTCTGCGTGCACATAATGCACTTGGAAAAAATAAATCAATGACGTCCTGCTTTGACAATTCCTGTAACATTCCAGTCTCGTTCAGAAAAGCCATTGAGACTGTGAAATCAACTGCTGAGCACACGTCACTTTACAAACGATAATACTGTGCAGGACAAAAGGATACAACATTATGAATTATGCGTTTAACTTACACAGGATAGACTCTCGGAGTCTCAAGACTACGTCTCAGACTACTAGCCATCTGAGCCAATATTATGAAGCGGCATCTGCTAAAGCGAGCAATACATGGCCTGGCATTGACATTCTGGATATCCTGAGCCATCCTTGTTATACAACTGATTCAGGTTTATAGTTATAGATTATTATTGTTTGACATGTTGTAGGAAATATAGCCGTGAATGGAAAAATAAAACATGTGTGTGGGAAGAGGACACGCTACCTATTCCAACTTCATACATTGTCAGAGACCAAACGCGATGGGGTGCAAAGGTATCCAAAAGTATCTTTATTCACCCAGGGGAGCCTCACTGGGTGTCAGTTTAGCTCTTCAGTAGGGTCCTGCGACATTTTGATATGAACGAGTGTTTGACTTTGTATGGGAGGAAACTGGTGTTGTCAGAGAACACCGACCATGCATACTCTCACTTTATTTCAGCTGGTAAGGCCCCATTGAACTAAGCAGATGTTTTATACAATGATGACCAGCCCCAAGGCCACATCACGGAACACATTTTTACATAAGAAAACTCCATCTGTATTTTAGATTTTATTTTATTTTTGCTATGCCCCACATATGCAGAGCCTGGCTTTAGATTGTGTCATTCAGATGAAATGTAAATGTTGCCATACCTCCTGCAACATTTTCATAAATGCCAATTAATTGTATGACAATTTATTTGGCATAAATGCTGGACATTACTGGTTCAATTTGCACGGCACTTTGGAGTGAATTTTCACTGCAACTATTGCATGGTTATTATTTACAGAGTTGACCAAACATTCCAATAGAGGACCACATAGCTTGGGCAATTGTTGGCATCGATTCTGGCTGCCCTCCGGCTTGTCCATAGTTTCCCCTCGCACCTCCGTGCCAAAACTGCACACTCTACAAATTCTGCTACAGCATTTTCAGATGCAATTTTCATGAATGCTGCAATGTACAAATAAATCATTAATATTTTTCGATGTAAAACGCACTGTCTCTGCATGGCCTGAGCATATCATCCGAATGTTGTTCAAATTCTCGACATTACCCTTTTGGGCAGTGCTTCAAATCAAGTCCAGAGCACTGTTCTGGGAATGATGTTAGCACTCCACATCCATCTCGCTTAACTTTGTCCTCATTGTGCCCTATATCACGTTGTCAATTCCCAGTCGAGACGCCTCTGCTCTGCCAATAAAGACCATTGCTTAAAACGTCAGCTTATATTTCTATTTGTTTGTTTCAGCTGTCCGCCAGTGTCATTAGCTGGGGAGTGCCTGTGCACGACTGTAACCCCGCAATTCGGGTGGCGTGCACCATGCAGGGTCGATGGACGAGACTGGTGACTAAACGCAGCCAAAGGAGGGAAGCATGCCCATAAGGACCACCGCCCTGGAGATTGATCGATGAAACCAGTTGAACCGCATTCCTACGGAGACACCGTACCCCTAGTCGTTAACTCTATCATCAAATTAAGCGCACATTATTCCAGCTGAAATGTCAATTAAAACCCTTAATGTCGTTAACTTTTCAGATTGGCCTGACATAATTTCCGTGGGGACAAAGCAAGCAACACGACTGAAATGTAATCCACAGTAAGTGCCATCAGCACCTCCGAATTATCACGATCGGCGACGTACGGTGTGAAAGAAGTTCAACATACATGATGTGCCAAAGACATGCCCCTGCGTTGGCTCAATGATCATTAATATACCCGGGTCATGCCGCGGACCGACGTTTGTGTGCAAGCCGATACAGTATCTAACAATAAGAGCAAGAGTCAGCAGAGGGCAATTACAACACACACCGACGCCACCCAACAAACTGCCCACAGTTTCGAATGGATGTGTGCGGGGAAGAAAACAAACCGATCCGTTATTTTGTTTTTCATTTGACCGGACGATAGCGCGATATTACATTTCAAGATGAATAGCGGTGCACGGTATCGCGACGATTATCGCGATGTCAGACACGAAAGGGGACTAAACGTCCCCATTCTGCTGGAGGCTCGGCCGCCCTTCTAATATCTTCATAATCAGCCCATGAACCAAGAAGAAGAAGAAGAATCAGCCCATGGTCAATCCACTGCTGGATGAAGCCCTCCCCAAGCCGCCGCCGCCTCTCACGAAGCTGCGATGGAATAATAAAACTGTGTAACAAACACGATTGTTCCCGGGTAATACGTGTTATTTCCTAATTGCTTATGCCTCAAAAGTACAGAACATGGCTATTATTCCCCACGAACTTTTATTTTGTCACCAGGACACAGAAGCAAAGTTACTAATCCACTCCATCAATAACAGTGTAACAAATTTAATATTCTAATAGGGTTTTTCCCCTTTTTTCTGGCAACAAAACTGACACCTTTTGCAATAAATCATGCTTACATTAACCACAATACTTGCAGTCACATGCAAACAAAAAACAATACTCTGATAATGTATGCATTGTCTTTGAAACTGATTGGTCCTGGGTAGTAAGTGTTATTTCCTAATTGCATAAGCCTTTAAAGTACAGAAAATTGCTATTATTCCCCACAAACTTTCCTTTTTTTAGGCATAAGCAAGAAAAAATAACACGTACTACCCAGGGACAAAAATCGTGCTACATCATGAATCCACTCAGCCACCTGCAATGCCATGAAGCGATCGCATCGTTCCGGGCAGGATTGCTAAATTAGTAACGCAAATCTTACCCCCACAATCATCATCATCATCGTAAAAACCCTTCCCCATCTCTCTTTATGAACCTTCACACACTCGCAATGGACAAAACGAGTCCGTTCAGGTCCCATTTTAGGATGTGATGTGAATGTTGAAATATATCACGTGGGGGTGTACAATAATAGCTTACCCGCGTGTGCCGTCCTAACACACACGCACTCGTATGTGTGTGGTCATGCTAATACAAGGGGAGTGGGTGGGGTGTTTCTATGAATTGTTCATCAATCGCACCTTCCCAATAAAGGCATCAAAGCCCTAATTGGTATGCATTCTCAACACAGAGATAAGCGTCCGCAAGCACATATTAAAAGTAACATGTGTGGGTGTGAGATGAAGATCTGAATAACTTTAGTGACACCAGCCACGCGTTTGGGGTGCGTCTTACTTGCCAGACAGTCTTATAATCTGTAAAGTAAGATATAACGTGCAGTCATTACACTGAATGTATGACACGGTACTGATATTGCACATTCACTGATATATGCTGACTAAATGTACTTGTACGCAAATGAACACAACTGTAATGTCCATATCTTCCTCCACGCCGTGTCGACCACGGCAGTTGTTTGGCCATACTTCACCACTGTGGTCAGTGCGGGTTGGTAGAGGCGGGGGAGGTTGTGGGGGGGGGACTGGGCAGTTGGAGGCAGTCGCCCTCCAGCAACAACGGAGGGCAGAGGAGCGACGCTCACAACAACGAGCGGAGCGCCGGGTGGATAAAACACAGCAAGTTGGCATTGGAGGTGGCACGGGCGGTGCATCGGCCACTCATCTCAGTCAGTCAACCCCATGGCACCACCTGGGTTTGACCCGTGACCTCCTGCCAGCGGGCGTTCGACACTCCACGTGGCCTTAAAGTGGTGCACCTAGCCTGGCACAAGCGCCGTGCTCACGTCGGTTGTCACCGATGTTGGCCGTGGCCGGGGAATTGAACTCAGGTCGCCGGCTGAACAGCGCAGTGCGTTAACCACTGCGCCACCGCGTCTCCCCCTGCCAAAGAATAAACACATTCAGTACAGTATGTAAACATTAACATATCGGTGTAATTAATGCTAATTACATGTAATCTCGTGACGCTTAGCGTATGCCACACACACAGGATGTTGCCGACGATTCATTATGAATTAATTATTGTTTTTATTCAATAGAGTACTGTATATCCCTCCCACTTTGAGCACGCATCTGACAATTCAACCCACGACAATCGAACGCACACGAACAGTTCACCCCTTAATTGGCGTACTGCTTGTAATGTAATGTTGTGTTTTTACGTGTATAATTATTGCAATCACGGAACAAGATTGTAATAAGCTCGTGTGCAAATATTGGCACGGTGGATTGCCGCATTACATTCGCGAGGTCGCGTGAGAATGTGAGATGATGCTATGGTGGATTATTAAATCGCAGGATCGTGATATGATCCTAATGATAATAAGTGGATTATTAAATCGCAGGATCGTGATATGATGCTAGATGATTATTAAGTCGCAGGATTGTGAGATGGTGCTGATGATAATAGATGATTATTAAATCGCAGAATCGTGAGAGATGGCGAAAGCTTGGTGGGGGGGGGGGAAGCGGGGGGCGGGGTGAGGGCTTCATCCAGCAGTGGATAGACCACGACCGCTCCTGCCGATGATGAGACGTAATTGTTTACGTGCCGTTCGGCATCACCAGTAAATCAGTGGCGACATGGGCCAGGCGGCGGGTGTGGTTTTTTTCATTGACTCCTCCTCCCTTCAAAGGGCTTCCTTCCCCCCATTGTTGGTTTGCAAGGTGGGGATTTTTTTTTGTCGCGATCGCGTGTCAAAGAGACGCGTGGCCAACACGGGGAGACAGCGGCGAGATCGATTCCGTGCGATTGTTCGGCTCTAATAAATACATAAACAACGTGCACATTTTATATTTCAAAACCGCGGTTTCTGGCTCTCGCTCGCTGTCTCTCTCTCGATCAGCAGGGCAAGGTCGCTTCAAACTATGACTTTAACCAACGAGGGACTCGATTAAAACCTGCCCAGAAAGATGTTGGGCTCGACACGCTTCGCGTTCAGATCGTCGGCTAACATTTCGGCAAGTTGACGCGCGCAACGTACCACGCGACTGGCAAGCCGGGAGGATTTAAATACCGCCCGCCTCTAGCGACTTGTACGAATGCAGTCGCAGGCGGCGATAGGTTACACGGAGACGCACAGGGTGCTAGGGTGCCGCGTCTTCGTGATGACACAAAACGACCGTGCGTAACTCGGCCTCCTAACTTGCGCGTTCAACAACAACACAAATCGTTATTTTAATTCCGTGGTATTCTGCAACTAATTTAACAACACGCCAGGCTTGCCAGCCTTTATAAATCCGTACACGGTAGAACACCTCCACCGCACGACACTGCAGTAGACGTGGAGAGAGAGCGAGAGAAGACGAACGAGAGCGAGCTGTGGAAATTTGAGTGCCATAGGGACAGCAACTATCTTCTGCAAGGGTGGGTTGGGTGGACTTTCTGCTGTCGGAAAACAACAACTCGCACGATGGCTTCGAGTTCGCTGGTGTGCTTCCTCGCCTTGCTGGCCACCTACGCCTTGTACCTCGTGCTGGGAGCCGTCGTCTTCTCCATCCTGGAGCGGCCGTACGAGGAGCGTCTCCGGAGCGACGTGAGGAGGCTTCGGGACGCGTTCGTGCGGCAGCACGCGTGCCTGGCGGACGAGGCGCTCGAGGGCTTCCTGCGAGACGCGCTCGAGGCCAGGGCGCACGGCGTGTCGGCGCTGCGCAACGCCACGGCCGGCCCCCACTGGGACTTCGTGTCTGCCCTGTTCTTCGCCAGTACCGTACTCACGACAGTCGGTAAGGAGGTTGTTGTTGTTGTCGGTTGTGTGGTGTTCTCCCATCCGGGCAGTCGCGCACAATTCGGCGACCCTCAAAGAGTCCGAATTTCAGAATGACCTCCTTAATCCTGCTCGCAACAGTCGGCAAGTTTTCGTCTCTCTCGTTGTTGTCGTCTGTCGATGCTTTCATTCATCCACGCGGGGAGTTTAGCTCGGGCGGTGGTGGCTACTCACGTGGCCTGTAATCCAGCACTGGAGGTAGCAGCGAGAGTTGGTAGATCACCACGCCAATGTTTGCGAAACAAACTCTTCTCGCGAACGCTGGGGAGGTGCCATGGCCCTGACTTGCCAGAAGTTGGCACGGCAAACAAATCTCGACTCCACCTGCTCCGTCTGGATGTCTCCTTGAACGCCGCGTGGGTTTTCTCCAGGTGCTTTGGTTTCCTCCCGCATGTATACCGTGCGCTCATCATTGGGCCGATAACACTTTAATATATACACAGGACTGCAAAGCTTGGGCAATTGTTGGTGCTCGTTTAACGCTTGGCTCCGAGTTCGTCTGTGGCTCCTCGTGCCTCCCGAGTCGTCTCATCGAGAGTGAATTCTGTCTGCTCCGCAAGTTGATATTATAATTGCACGGATTAGGCGATGGTCAAAATATGCAAATTCTTCTAATAACACAAATGGGGTGTCATTATAATCAACGGTTTTAAAAAATGTGGCCTGTAATCTGGACTGAATCAATGGATTGATCTCTCCATAAACATAAATGCACCCATCGCCATCCAAATGTGTCCGTGTCTGACATGGTGGTATTTTATGACTATGCTCGCCTGGAAAGGTGGACAGATTTTTTTTTAAATTTAGTGTGAGTTTTCATTGGTTGACATAGTGCACCGACACATGTCCACTGAACGATCATACGGATGACCCACATCTTTAAAGCGTGTGCAATGTACCCCTGAGTTTGTGGAAATTTCCATCTGTTGTCTTTGAGCACCTCTAAGTGTCTCGTTCTAACTTCTGTTCAAGACTTAATTCCGGATTTGAAGGATGTTCCTTCATCCATGGCATAATTTGGCGTCTAGCTGGTATCTTCTCCCTCACATGGACTTGTGTGATTAACTAGATGAATCGCTTTCGTGACTGCAAGGATTCATACTCTTAGTTCTTTCGGTAAAGTCACGTATAAATATTCTAACAGATAGGTGACTTTACCGAAAGAACTAAGAGTATAGATACATCGCTTGAACATTTTGACATTGTTGTGTCGTGTATAATTTGTTATTCTCTATGTGTTAAATTCCCTGCACTCCCCCATTGTTGTACAGTGCTGCCTTTTCCCGGAAACTTCGCACCCAGTAAAACATTGACAGATTTGCAAATGTAGTATAGAATCTCTTAAATCCAATCCCAGTTCTGTATTAGATGAGATCTGTTGGGTGGCAAAATGGCAGTCACAGCCATAGATTAATTAATTATTACGTGCAGAGATGTACGTACGGTCACCTTCTTTAGCACCATGCGTAGCCAAACCGTGTTAATTGGAGGTGCGGATGTTATACCCCAGGAATACAATGGTGGGTTTTCTCCGAGTATTGTGATTTCCTTTGGCATACCAAACACCCAATATTGGCATTGTCCAAACATGTCAATACAGGAATTGAAAGCGTCTGGAGTTAAGAGGTGTTCACGCGTGCGGTTTTCTCAGAATACTGGCAGGTTTTCCGTCTTCCATGCAAAAGCCTTTAACATGCAAAATCTGCAACAACAAAACAGATTCGCCTGAACGGGTTGTTGAACAGGCCTGACTGGATGAACTCAGACCATCGACAGATTGCGTGCTTGCTTAATTAAATTAATCTGGATAATATTGGTCCAGGCTGCTGAACCAAAAATGTATAATCTTACAACTCTTTGTCAAGTTCCTGCAGGAGGATCCCCCCCCCCACCCACCCACACCGTGTTGGTCACGTGGGTTCTTTCACCATACTTCACCACGCTGGTTAGTGCCGGTTGGTGAGGCGTGGAAGGTAGAGGGGGGCAAGACTCGGTTTAAAAATAAAAAAAATATTCTGGAGAGATTAACGGCTTTTTCTGATCTATTATTTGTGTTAATCGACATGAAAAGAAGTTGGCAAAACATCGCCAAGTTGAAACATCCTAACAATTTCTGGCTGAGTGGATGATTACCGCTCCGCGCTGAAATGTCAGTGCATGCCCTGCCATTTGCACAGTTGGTAATGTCTCAGCAGTGACTCACTTTAATGCCTCAATTATAGACGTCAGCAAAATCTGTTCTCGGTGGAATAGGGTATCTGGTATGATGATAATGATTGTTGTTATTTTTAGAAACACCTTTCACGCGTGTTAGCCTACAAATTGGATGTCATCTCACACACACTCACACAATTTTTCGTTTCTCAGTGGCTTAGCTGTGTGCCTCCTTCGCCCAAGTGCGGTGGATTCTGCGCTGGTTGGTGGCATCGCCTCGCAGTGTGCGGGCAGTGCAGCTGCCGCACGGTGGCCCCATGGGCCGAAAGTGCTTGAGTAGAGAGAGGTGGGGGGGTTGGGGGGGCACCAATTAAATTTCACCGGGGCCCAAGACAACCGCACTACACCCCTGGGTCGTGGGCGTGAACTAGTTGCTGTTCTTGTCAGCCGGGAACTTCCCACTGCTGGCCACAGAACTCTGCTGTGGTTGTTCTCCTGTCCAGTCGTGGCTCCCGAACTCTGCGACGTCATCTTGCTGCTGCTGCTGCCGTCTCTAGTGCCCTCTTACTTCGTTTTGGTCTCCGCTCCGCAGTGAACATCGCCTCTCGTCGGTTTGCTCTCCATGACGTGGCCTGCCCATGTGCACGTTCTCCCCGTGGTCGCGTGTGGATTTTATCACCAGGTCCTCTGGTGTTTTCCCCCCGCCATTTGAAAACGTGAATTTTTGTGAATATTTGGCTGCAATAAATACTTCGTTGAGCTATCATTGGTGGCCAGGTCGCTTCTGAAAACGAGCCATATAGCTCGGTGGGCCTTACCGGGTAAAATAAAAAAAAAAATTTGTTTATTTCCACTTTACGTACCGTCCACTCCTCTCCGCCGACTCCTCCTGCCCTTGACGCGCTTTTGCCGCAGGCTACGGGCACACGGTGCCCCTTTCGGACGCCGGCAAGGCCCTGTGCATCCTCTACGCCGTGCTGGGCATCCCGTTCACCCTGCTGCTGCTCACCTCCATCGTCCAGCGCCTGATGGAGTACCTGACGCGCCGCCCGCTGCGGTCGCTCGCCGCCTCCTCCTCCTCCTCTTCCCCCGAGCTGCTGGCGGCGGCGCACGCCGCGCTGCTCCTGGCCTGCGTCGGCGTGCTCTTCTTCGTCGTGCCCGCCGCCGTCTTCACGTCGCTGGAGGAGGGCTGGGGATTCCTGGGCGCCTTCTACTTCTGCTTCATCTCCCTGAGCACCGTCGGCCTCGGCGACTACGTGCCGGGGGAGGCGGACCGGCAGCCCAGCCGCGAGCTCTACAAAGTCTGCGTCACCGGTGCGTGGCGCCGGATCGCGCCGGCACGGTGGCACGCGCGTTTTTTGCGGCCGGGCTGTGGCTGGTGTTCGCGGTTCGAGTGCAGCGGGTCGCGCCCCGGTGAACGCTGCGGGTGTATTAGCCGTGAATATGCGCCGTCCGCTTTGCGGTGGGCGTTGATTGGGTGCGATGCAATCCAATCAATTTACGCAGCGAAATAGAAACGTGTGTGATTGTTTGTTTCGCTCGCATGTCACTGTCCTGCGATTGGCTGAAATGGCGATCACTTGAGCAATCCTTCATTTAGCTGTGGATTGATTTTGGCTGATGTTGATAATGATGCAAATTGATCCACCGCATCCAAGTTTTAATTAGATTAAACGACACTTGTTCGGGCAAGACGACGTGAATCGTCGCCCCTCGTAAGCGATTAGGTTTCTCATTCCTTCTCGCTGCCCCACTCACTCCGTGTCCCCCCCACCCCCATCCCTGTCTCCATGCACCGCCGCGTCCCTCCCGTCAGTCTATCTGCTGCTGGGCCTCGTCTCCATGCTGCTGGTGCTGGAGACGTTCTGCGAGCTTCCGCAGATGCGCCGTCTCACGGCCGTCTTCCACCCAAAGTGGGAGCCGCCCTCTCTTCCCGAGCAGCAGCAGCAGCAGCCGCCGCACGGCCTCGTGCGGACCCACCGCGGCGACGCCGTCAAGGAGACGGGCGGCGAGGCTCCCGCGTCGCCGGCGTCGCCCGCCGAGGCGGCGCAGGCGGAGAGCGGCGACGGGATGCTCCGGCGTCTGTTCGATCGCAAGCGCGACGGCCCGGCCGTGTCGTACCAGGCGCTGGGCGGCTCCGACGCCACGTCGCCAACCGCCGACAGGAAGTGAAACGGATTCGTCGCGGTTTTCCACGCGACCGGTTCAAGCCGCAGTGAGCGTGGCGAAATCTCCTGTCTCCGTTGGGTTACATTCGTTTTTTTAAAGCTGTGTTTTGTTTAACACCCTCTCGTGCGCATATTGTTGGGAGTGAAAGCATACATTTTAAAATTGGTTATGAAGTGATTTATTAATTGGCAACGGAACCCAACCCCACCTCAAATACGCAAGAAATGCGTGCACGTAATTTATCGCAAGAATTCCGATAACGTCGCTCTACAGCGGGCGCCGAGCTTCCAGCCGCCAGCTTGTGAATGCCAAGCACCGCTTCACCCAACGTTTGGGCCGTGGTCTTCATTTTACCCATCGCCACCAACACCGCCGCACTGATGGACCGCGTCCGAGTTGCGAGAGGGCTGCGTGCACCACAAACGCTTTGGGGCTCGTGCACCGTTGCTGAAATGCCGCCCCGAATCGGAGTAGTCCACCCACGGGGGACTTGACGCATGACACGGGGAGGGCTTTGGCGTGTCGCCTGTTTGCATGTAGAGTTTAAACAAAGCACAGTGTAAAGTTGGAGTGGAAATTTCAAAGGATTTAACAGAAAAAAATCATGTAACTGTTCATGAAATCTTCACGAAAGGAAAAAGGGGAAAATTTTTAACTCGCAAAACAACACAGAAGCTAACTTTACAAACATTACTGACCCTGTTGAGTTCGGAAATGAACTGTTGGATGTACATTTTTTAAAATTGTTTCACTCAATGTTTAAAGCCATTGGCTGGATCTTGAATGTGTTTTGTTTCTTTGATTACCAAATTTAAAACTGTGAAAGTTGCACCCTGTTCGTTGATGCGAGATGCTTGAGCCACACGCAGGCTCTTGTGCCAGATGGCGTTCAAGGCCATTTAAGTCCGTCACTGTAATACACGACACCTTTTATTCATCTTCTTGGTTCTTTCGGTAAAGTCACGTAGAAGGGAAGTAATAAAATAATAAAAATTAAACATAATAAAATAATTCTCACGACGTTTCGGCCACAACACAAGCAGCCGTCATCAGGTGAAGACCAGGTCTGTCGAGGCGACGGCGTCTAAAGATGAATCCCTGCAGTCACGAAAGCTTTAAATCGACCTTTTATTTAATTCCGTTATCTGGTGCAGTCGTGAGCCATGTGATTGGTTCATTGGTTCATTGATAAAAATGTATTTCTTGCGCTCATGGAACAGCATCAAGTTGTGTTCACGTGAAAAACTATTATTTGCGATTTGTGCAAATTTGACTGAGTAACATTGAGTATACCGACGTGAACAACAACTTAAAAACGAGATTGTAAAAACGAGACCTAATTATACATTTTTGGATTCGCATCACAATCTGGAGTTGTGACAATTCACGTGATCTCTGCTCCAGTGAATTGCTACGTTTCTACTGTGTGCAGTGCATCGCATCTCAACTGAACGCCCCTGGGCAGCATGAAGTAAGAATGTAGGAAGCATTACATGGATGCAGTGCATGTGGGTATTTATCTGAATAAATTATGTTTTACTTATAAATAATAAAGTTCACTTTGTTTACACAAAAAATAGCATGCTTCGCATTGGAAAACGATCGTGTATTTAAGCTACAACGCAACCAACCGTATGAATCTAACTCCATTGTTGGCCACAAAGTGCCCTATGGCATTATTATTTTGTATTGCTGTATGCACTAAGACGAGTCTTCATAAACTTTGCATTATTTGGGAAGGCTTTTTTAAACCTAATTTCTGAGCTGAGATGTGCAAAGCTATTGCTAGGTATTTTGTGAACCTGGCTCGGAAGCTATTAGTCGCATTTTTAGTGAAAATATACGGACTTTAAAACGAGAGAATGCTGCTTCGAAAGTCATTGTTTACAAATCTCCTTGTCGGCGGCGAATGATGAAACGCTTCTGCGGTGAACCATTCGCGAAGGGTGGCAAAGTGGTCGTCTTTACTGGCCGCACACTTTGAATCGAGTTTGTTTACGGTCACGCTGCATATGGCTTTCGGTATTTGTGTCTGCACTCTCTCGGTCGGCATGCCTAATTTGACTCGTCGGCTTCGAGGTCGAGAGTTTAATTCTCGCGTAGCGAATGCCGTACAATGCGCTTGCGTATGTATTTGCGGTTGTTCTCTTACGGGGCTCTCCGCTTGTAGGTACCACGTGCTGTTCAAGAGTGGCTGCCCGACGTTTTTATCTCTTCCCCATGTGCTGGGACAACTGAACGATGTTAATTCCCGCTGTAAAGCCTGGAAAATTCGGCAAGTGGAGAAACAAACAATGAGTAATCGTAATAAAATGTGAGCTGGCAAGGGGTAATGGGCACCAGTGGGTCGAGGGAGCTTTCATCGGGAACCGAGATGAATGTCGCGCCAAACGAAACGCGGTACAACCCGAACACTCTTGGGATAGCAACATTACATTGTCAGCATCTTGAAAGCGCAACTTTTTTTATCGCACGAAAACAACGTTTGATGTCAGACAAGAGATGCAGTGAGCAGCTAAAGGTTCCGTTCGCGAGACTTTTTTTTTATCGGGTCATATTTGTCGCACGGCGCTGTGGTGTAACGAGCTAACGATGCAAAGAGGAGCATGGTATTACCAACCCAATGCGATTACCATTGCTGCTGCTGTACAATTTGCTCATTGCGCCATCGGTTAACGCTGCCTAACTCCACATTGGCGTTACGGGATTTACGCAACTCATTAATTGTAGCGGTAATTAGACGCTCTTGATTATAAAGTGGCCGATGGCAAATGTCTCTTTGAAGGCACTCCGTCTAACCCAAATTGACGCATTTACCAATGTTTGTAACGGGAATTGGAGAGTCATTTTCTAGCCGTGCCATTTTTTTGGTTTGATCTCAAGTTTGCACGTGCGCACTTCGGCAGCGCCTTGCGTGGGTGGTGAAATATGAACCGCAGTCCACTTCAGATGGGAGTGCGTGCCGGTTCACTGACATCGCGTTCATATTTTAACTGCAGTCTACCCCACCGGTTGTGCCGAGATGAACCACCGCGTTAGATTAATAACGAATCGTGTGTTTGTGTGGGTGTTTTGTTTGTATGTTGCCGCACAGCTGAAAGCATTGTTCAGTAGAGTCGTGGTGACTAACGTGCTGTGGTTGGTGATCGGCTGGCTTTTAATCTATGGTTGTTGTGTTTGTGATTGACTGCACAAGAGAACAAAAAATAAAGGCACCTTTTTTTGAGCTTTGTCATACGAACGTGTGGCGCGTGTTCTTGTGCAGAGGACGATGGGTAGTGTCGCGAAACAACCGGTCTCCAATGTGGTAATGTCGTCTCAGAGCCGGCCCAGCCACTAAGCGACCCTTGCAATTGCAAAGGGCCCCGTGGCCAGCAGAGGGCCCCCTAGAGTCACTGCTAGCGAGTGGGTGAAAAAAATAATACATCAAAGGGGCCTCCAACCAAATTTTGCTTAGGGCCCCCAAAGGTCTAGGGCCGGTTCTGTGTCGTCTCATGAAGGAGTAAACCCATTTTGGAACTCTTTGAGCAGCTTTCCAACTAATATTGTGCCTGCTGTTCAACGAAAACAAATCTTCCGGTTTTGCTGATGTGACAACTTGATTTGATTGGCTTTGTTGGATGGTGGAGGGTTATTCTTAAAAAAACTATCTTTACATGCCTACAATAAACCAACTATGAATTGGATTAATAATAGGTTCGAAAAGTTTCAAATATTCGGACGTTTGATGTGCAGTTAGTTTTAACTTTATGTGGACACCCCATTCAGAAATTTACTAATTAAACCAGAAGCGATGAAGAGGCTTGTGAATATGATCGGACCCTTTGAAGATTGAAGCCTTTTGAAGGTAAGGGCCTCCCCGAAGCGCTTCCTATAATCTGGCAAATGTTTGCTGTGCCGAATGAAGACTACTGCTTAATTATGAATATTTACAGAATGGCAAACGTGTGGACAACCCATCCATCTAACCATTCTTACCCCCACATGCATAATCTATAGCACGTCTACTACAAAAACATCTTCCATATAGCCTTAACAGACTTGGCAAGTGTTGTTCGCGAGCATCTATGAACGTTTGTATGGCACACGAGGGGGTGGGTGGCTAGCACCACACCTGGCCGCATTTGTCTCTCCAGTGCTGATGTTTACGCACCACACCAGGTACTTCTTTTTTAAGGCAGAGTCGATTCAGAAAATCGTCACTGGTATTGGCCGTTTTCTGTTTGCATTCCGACTGCAGGTATTGTGGTCAATGCAAACATGACTCCTTGTAAAAAAGGTGTCAGTTTTGTTGCCAGATAAAAGGGTAAAAAACCAATTATCAGGTCACAGAAGGGCAACACCAAGTTCCCGCTGGTAGGTTCTAGAAAGGGGGCGTGGCCGGGAGCGGAGTCAGGCCACGCTGACAGTACAAGAGGAGCCCCTGGAGGGGACCTCGGGGCTGTCGTATGGAGTGGGATCCCCGTTGTGCTGCTGAAGTCTTCACCATCCTCTTCGTCGTCTTCACCATCCTTCTCATCTTCTTCACCATCCTCCTCGTCGTCTTCACCATCCTTCTCGTCGTCTTCACCATCGTCGTCGTCTCCGTCTTCACCATCTCGAGGCGTCACCAGTCAAGCAGCCTACCAACTGTGTCCTGCCTGAGTAACGTCGCTGATCATAGACGGACTAATTATAAAAGTGTTAACCCCGATGGTGCTTGTTAATAAAGAAGTGCCTCCAACTCTTCGTGTCTCCGAGTCGGTCACTACAAATGTAAAAGGGGATTGTCTATATCGGTTTACTGGAAAAGAGCTTCACAGCTCATTGGATTTCTCCAGTCTCAAGATTATGAAAGGTAGACGTCATCCTGAGCCTCAACGCGAGTCTTGCCTCTGACCGAGATAATTCATCTGTTAAGTTGGGCAACGGACCACATGGTTATCCGATGTGTTTTTGGGTTGTGCCACGTGTTGTTCGGCCTGGTATCCCACGTTTAACTCCGTGTGATGGGAGCTCCTTCATAAACAATGACCAACATGCGAGATACCCCGAAAACAAAGCACAACATCCTAGCTAGCCACATATGGTGACGGCAGAGAGGCTGTGTCCCCGTGAATATTAGATATTCTGTAACTCGTGAGAGTGTGTGAGGCTGGGAGTGGCGAGAGTACTTGGTTGGTTCCTCAATCTGTCTGCCAGTCCTTTTCTGGGTTTCACCGATGCACGTGGGTGGAGTTTCCACATTGGTCGTGGTGCATGTGAACTGATGTCTCGCGTAGAAACATCAACTGCGTTAAGTCCAAATGGCCGAAAAGTGCAATTGACACTGATACTACCACCACCACCGCCATCATCATTATTAAACTGACCAGCATTGTGAATTATATAATCATGGGTGGTGAGACGTGGCGAAAGCCTTCATCCAGATGGGGGGGGGGGAGTTAATGTAACCGCATTGTCCTTCTTGGACTGATTGGAGGACAACAAGAAGCGAGATAAAGTGGAAAACCACGAAACCCTGAACACTGGGCCAAATGTTTGGGCCAACTTTCGTCCAACGGTGCCAACAACCTGCCAGCAACGTTTGGCCCGCCCGTTGTGCCAGCAGAGGGAAGTGTGCTGACACCGCAAGCCAGTTCATAATCAAGGTTTTTGGCTTAGATAGCGTCAGTATAAATGTTTCATCTTCTTGGTTCTTTCGGTAAAGTCACGTAGAAGGGAAATTATAAAATAAAAAAAAGATATAACATATATTATTTTATGTTATTATATTATTTTAAATTATGTTATTATATTAACATAATATAAAAATATATAATAATATAAAATAATATATGTTATATATTTTTATTATTTCTCTTCTACGTGACTTTACCGAAAGAACCAAGAAGATGAATCCCTGCAGTCACGAAAGCTTTAAATCGAAATATAAATATTTCGTAACCCTCCACCACCCGACACAGCCAACGAGTAAGGGATTTGCCACGTAAACAAAACGCGCCAATTAGTTACCACTTCAGCTCACCGGTGTGTTGGAGAGTAAATCGACAACGTTGACAATTTGAGTAGTACGACGTTTCGCTTGTAATTACATCCAGCATCATCGGGCGATTTGTCAGAAAGCCTACGTGTGAAGCTGACCGCAAGCCAGGATGCTGCAATTCTTGCCAATCGGCGTCAGCTTTAAAATGTGCAACCCGGGTGTTTATTTTCTGCACTTGGTTGCCGGAAAGGAATGATTATAATTCGTCTTAAAATTGAACTGACGAGCTACAAACTCGGCTGTGTGTATGCAGACGACGATGTTGTTAATGATGATGATGAATGTCTGTGGGTATTCCTCATCATTGATTTGCGTCCGAGGCGAATGAGCTTCGGGTTTCTGTGTGAGTCAAGGATGGAGGTTGCACAGCACTGGACTGAACAGCCAAACCTCACCGCTACTTTGTCAGCGGTGGCAGTGCTGCACAATCCAGTCTTGTACTGTACTATGCTCCAACGTTTCTGTTCCCACCCCTCCCCCAACCCATACTGACCAGCATGGTGAAGTATGGTCAAACTACCCCCACCACTCGCACAGCTTAGGGAGGCCCTCTTCCAGGGTTGGTTTGACAAAGGGCCTGCACATCTACACGGGACGTTCATTTCTCATGGAATCTTTGCTGCAGCTCCCAGTTCCTTGGTCCGAAGGTGGGGAGGGGGTAGCATATTGTTTGCATATATTTTGCACCTCAGCCCCAGAAGCTTCGGTTGAATTTCAGCCACGCGTTCACACATATACTACACGTACAGTATATTTAAATGTATGCCATCGATGAACTTGCTTGCTGGTGCAAATGCAGCATGTAAAAAAAATTTCTCCCGAGAATCGAATCGCCACATTTAATGCACGCACATCCTCTGGCACGGTCGATTTCACAACGACGCCGACTGTGGGTGGACATAATGAATCTTTAAATGTGTCTTTGTTTCGCCATGCACTGTAGAACAACATTATTATTATTATTTGACAGCTGACACTGGACACAATCCGCTCGCCCAACCGAGATCATTGATCTTATCTCGCCTATTTCACAAAGACGTTCAAAAATAGATTTATTTGATATGTCTGAGCATCGCTTCTGATCAAGCCATGCACGAGAGGCTGTGGGGGGTTTACGCAACCAATTACGAGCACTGCTGGGGCTGGTGTAATGCTGCAAGTATCATACAACACATATGAATATGATTGTATGTATGTTGCACCGTACGTAGCCAACCGTACGGAACGGAGGTGCGGGGGGGGGGAAGGACAACAAACGAAACACATAAATCAGTTCTCAATAAATTAGTTTTCAATCTAAATTATTTAAAAGTGCATAGCGCCAGCGGTTTCATAATATCGCAAGGCAGAGCGTTCCGGACAGCCGCGGAAGCGCATCTGAAAGCTTGTTGACTCACGAAAAGGAAATCACCGAGGCTCATGAATATTTTTCAGCAGGATCCTGCCAAGTTTGTTACAGTAAGGGGCGATAATCTAATTGTTTTGTCTATTCCAAATGAGCAATTTGCGGGTCATTTTTCAAATTTGTCCAAATTTGGACCATGACACCACCACGTAATGGCCTAACTCTTGTGCTTAACGTCAGGGGACCTTCAGTGGTCAGTGTGAAGCAGACGGCGCTTTGTATGTATGTGGCTATTCGACCCACGGTAATAATCAGGGCGGTCGCTGGATTCGAACCGTGTACCTCTGGAGCAAGCGGCAACCGCGCTACCCGTAGGCCATGCCATGAATACGTAACTTAGAATTAATAAAACATCATGCTTCCTTCACATATTTGTCTCTCACATCTGGCGGTTTACCAGCTTTGGCCAAAGCAATGCTGATTTTTTATGAGTCAATGAATGTCAAGACCGATCTTGAGTCTGCTTGTATCGGACAGATGCCGCTGATAGGGTGTGCTCAGAGAAGGCCGTGTGACCAATGAGTAGAGCACAAAAACACACATTCCTGCGGAGGGAGCTGGTAGGAACGTTGGGTTGCTCAGTCAATGGCCAGGGTCAACGGCGGCGTGGTGTATTCCGCAAATATGCCCGACTGTGAGGGCGGTCACAAGCCGGCGTGAGTAGGTTAAACGTTGAGTTTTATAAGGGCACCACGGGGTGAGCAGCCCCTCCCCACCCAGCCCCCCCACCCAGCCCCACCCTCCCCACTCAGCCCCCCACCCTCCCCTCTCCACCCAGCCCCACCCCTCCCATTTTTGGATGCACGACGGACGGACACAATAATCCCCTGTGGGCTGGTGGAACTAGGTGGTTCCTACCAATATTATTTGTTTCTTCCTTGTGCTGCAATTCCATCACCAGTCTGGTGCGCATGCTTCCATCTCTTACGTTTCTTAACAGTCCGCATGATGCTTCTGACCCATGTGTTCCTCGTTCTGTCTCTCAGTGAAATTTCCAGCATGCATCTCTCCAGGCTTCTGTGTGTGTGTGTTTTCAGCTTATATCCATGATCTTTATCAGAGTCCACGTATTCTGATTCACGGGTCACAGCAGAAAAAATATATAATAATAATAATAATTTACTACCATGTCCATCATGGGTGGTGATTGACTATACTTCACCACGCTAGCCGTTGTAAACGGCATCCAGGAGACGTTCAGATATCACTCGCCACTGATAGTAACTCCAGGAAAAATGTGCCAGACTGTTCTGGACTGAAATAAATCACTGGCTATAATGCGTCAAATGTTGCCATGTTTTTTTGTTGTTGAATTGCCGTGCAGCGAGTGATTCATCCTGCAAACTCAAACTCCAGCCCGAGCGAGCCCCCGTGGGTAGTAAAAACATCTAACGGGTAGTATATACATCTAACGGCTGTGCAGCGCCGGTGGTGAGATGGTAGTAGTCGTGGTGGTGCAGTGGTGCAGTGGTGCAGTGGTGCAGTGGTGCAGTGGTGC
>CM025629.2:1715967-1728845 GCA_014621495.2 Entosphenus tridentatus | reverse complement strand
ATGAACTCGGCGACACGAGTTCGATTCCCGCTTACGAACAATATCAGTGACGAATATCGGAACCGGTCCTGTTCCTCCCCTAGGTGGACTCAGCCTTAAATGGGTGTGCGGGTGTGTAAACATCAACACCGAAGAGACTAAGGCGGTCGGGCGTGGTGTTGGCCAACCACCCGCTCGTGGTGCCGTGAACGGCCTTCATATGTCCTCCCAAACAGCACTTGTCCCAACAGTTCGTTAAAGACTTTACGGGGGATCTTTTCCTTTGGTGTTGGTGCACGGGGAGTGGAGGCACATTGACAGGTGGCGGCTCTTCTCTGTCCGTGCATGTCGAGATAAAAGATAATGATGACACATTGTGTTCTTGCTTGACACCGATATGCACGCCTGGGGCAATTCGTATCGGGCTATAAATAAACATCATGAATTAGCTATCGTCGAGAACACTTGCAAACTGATTCTTAAATTGTAGGAATCGTGGTTTCTTTATCATCCCGCTCGCATCGCTTTACGCCTTCAACGATGTATCATTAGACCGAGCCGCAGGCGCTTCTGCGTAATTCTTTGTGTAATTTCAGCATTATGTCATGCGTTTTGAGAGAAATTTTCCCCCTTAAAAAAAGTATTTCGCCGGTGGCCAATTAAAGATGAATGTAAGTAATTTTAATTGGTTACTCTGGAGCATATGAGACGCGCGGAGGGGAGTGAATATTCATCGTTGACCTATAAGCGCGTGGGTGCTGCTGCTGCTATTGCTGCTGTTATTGCATCCGCTGTTGTTGCTGCTGAGGCTACTGCTGCTGCTGCTGCGTCTGCTCATGCCCGCCACTGCTGTAGAAGCAACACGCTTATCCATTGCCCACTTGCTCGGCCGTGAGTAGGCGACGCCGCTCATTCACTCGCTCGCTCGCTCGCGGTGTCACCGCCACTCACTCGCAGGTGAATTGTCGGGAAAGTGCCACGGATGCGCGCGCCGCGGAGTCATTCACGGAAGCTGCAAGGGAGACACGGAGCGCCCTGCTGCTGCTACTGCTGCTGCAGCTGCTGCTGCGCATTCGGCTTGCAATTTAACCACGTCAGGCAGGTGAGACTTGGGAAGGAGGTGGAGTCGATTTTACGCATTCACGTTGAGGATGCACACGGAGAAACAGATGCACAGCGGGCGAGACAGAGAGTTCGGCACGGACGTGATGATGGTGGTCTAAGGAGAGGAGGATTATTCGGCTGTGGCATCGAGTGGCAACTCATCCAGCAGTGGATGAGCAAATGTCTGTACGTTCTTTAGCGGAACACTTAATACACTCTAGAATGGGGTTGCCGTAGACCCATAGATTAAAGAGACAGAGACACTGGGTCAACACCGGCGTGCGACTTTACACGAACCACACTCGGACGCTCGGAGAGGCACGCCGTCACCCATCACGCAGAGGCAGGGGGAAGCGCATCGGAAGAAGCTCTTAGGAGCAGGGCACTGTGAACGCATTAGCACGGCGGTGCTGCGTGGCTCTATACTACACACAGCAGTTGCGGAGAGCGTGAGACAGCGGCCAAGAAGAGGCGGCCACCCCTGTATTGTAACGCAGCTCTGCATTGGCAGCGGCGATGATCGAGGCTGTGCGAGTAGAGTCGGCAATTGGAAAGACCGCGACGCTTGCACGCCAAGCGCTGGGGTCGGCTGGCGTGTGACTAATATCGTAGCCGCAGCTACAGCGAGAGGTGATCCTGGATGCGGTGTGCCGGGTGAGGACACTTAATTTTCCTGGTCGATGATTGACACCGGAGTAGGTAGCACGTGACCTGCAGACACAGCCACAGCGAGAGATATACTGAGTGTGGTGTGCCGGGTGAAATTGCACCCGCAGTTTTAGCCGGGACGCCTGCATCAGAGGCTTGCTGTCGAGAAACCTGCATCAGACGGATAGCTGCTTCGAAGTTACCTGCAACGCGGAACAACTGCAGCCCGGACATCTACATAAGAGACGTACAGCTGGGACACATGCATCAGACAACACACAGCCGGGACAACTGCAACAGAAACACCTTTATCCGACACACATGCAGCAGGACCACTTGCAAAAGAGACACCAATACACGTGAGACACCTGTAGCAGGACAATCGTGCACCAGCCGTTGAAGACATCTGAAACAGACACCTACATTTAAAACAGCCGCATGCGAACCACGTGCTACAGGACCATCATCATACGAGACACCTTCATCTGAACCACCTGGAACAGGATCATCTATATCCGTACCATCTGCAGCAGGACCATCTACATCCTAGAGACCTCCACCTGAACCTCTTGCAACAGGATCATCGGCATCCGAACCAGCTGCAACAGGACCATCTACATCCGTACCAACTGCAACAGGACCATTTTCATCCGACAGACCTCCACCTGAACCTCTTGCCACAGGACCATCTGCATCCGAACCACCTCCAACAGGACCATCTGTATCCGAGGACACCTGCAGCCAAAGGCCATCCTCGCAGCAGCAGTAGCCCCAGCAGCAGCAGCAGTAGCCCCAGCAGCAGCCCCAGCAGCAGCAGCAGTAGCCCCAGCAGCAGCAGCAGTAGCCCCAGCAATAGCAGCAGCCCCAGCAGCAGCAGCAGTAGCCCCAGCAGCAGCAGTAGCCCCATCAGCAGCAGCAGGAGCCCCAGCAGCAGCCCCAGCAGCAGCAGCAGCCCCAGCAGCAGCAGCAGTAGCCCCAGCAGCAGCAGCAGTAGTAGCAGCAGCAGCAGCAGCCGTGCCTGCTCACGTGTTCCCCATGCGGCGCCTGTCAGACATCAGCCCGCAGCTGGGGCAGCTGCGCTCGCTGCACGCGGCGCGCGAGACGTGGGGGGGCTTCCCCGGGGCGGACGGCGTCCGCGCGTCTCGCTCCTTCCTCGACGTGCCCAGCGTCACGGGGGGACTCGCGTCCATCGAGCAGCGCATCATGCGCATCACTGGCAGCTGCTACGGCCACTACGCCCCGCGGGCAGGGCTCGCGTGCAGCCGCAGAGATTCACTCATCTCCTGCACGCACCTGGGTGAGTTGTTGTCGCACCCGTTATTGTTGTTGTTGTTGTTGTAACAACATTCGGACTTTGTGATCGCGGTAGTGGTCAATTTTTTAGGCACTTTGGTGACTTTTTGTTGTGGAATTTCACTTATTTGGGGTGATTTTAAGGCAGCTAACATTTTTCTACGGTGGCGAGATGTTAGCTGCCTCGCCTGGTATACAGGAGCGCATGGGTTCGATCCCAGCCCTGACGCCTGCTGTATATTTGGAGGTTGCATATTCTTCCCGTAGTCGCGTACATTTTTCTCCGGGTCCTCCGGTTTTACCCTCGACGTTTAGAAAGATGCGTTTCGAGTATTTGGCTGCTATAAATTTTCACACGATAAGCCACTTCGTTGAGCTATCATTTGTGGCCAAGTCGCTTCTCAAAAAGAGCTGTATATCTCAGTGGGACCTTACCTGGTTAAAAAATAAAAATACCCAGCCAAACCTCGACGAGTCTCAGGACTAATTTTCAGGAGGGCCCTGCCAAGGTTCCAGAAGTTTTCCTACACAACAATTCAGGGCCACATATTAAGCCTGAGTACATACAGGGGGTATCGTGTACTACACACAGGTATTGTGTACTACATACAGGAGCTATTGTGGTGGTGGGGATGTAGTACAGACAAGTATTGTGTACTACATTACAGCTCTGTGGACTGCGCTGTCCCATCCACCAGCTCAGAGGTGTCACCCACAGATTTCCATCTGCTCGGCCCTTTGAAGGATGGCCTACATGGGCCACATTTGCGAACGACATCGATTAACGCTGTGTTCGTGTTCCCAAGCGGTTAAGTGACGCCAGCAAATCCTTGAACTGTGATAGAAATGCTTGCCTTGATTCCACGTTTGACGCAATGATGTAGAGACTCCGTTGAAATTTCCCCTGAATGAATATCCGCAATGTTGTATCAGTTCGACGTCAGTTATTGTGGAGACAAAAATGAAGTTACAGACCGTATTACCGTTTCGGGTTCGTGGTGTCCAGCAAAGACAAAGATACCCCGTAAAGCCTTTCAACATATTGTTGGGGCAAGTGCTGTTCGCGAGCACTTGGGCAGCAGAGGGCAGTGCAGCACCCACGCCAATGCCTCCCCGTCGACGCCCCCCGCCTTCACCAACCAGTACTGAGCAGAGTGGTGAAGTATGGCTAAATCACCTGCCCACCCCACACACGACCCGCATGGCGCGGGCAGGCACTCATACAGCGGTGGATTGACAAAAGTGGCTGAACGCGTACACTGGCTGTGGATGAGCATATATAAGGCGCGTAAATATATGAATGTGTCGTTAAACCCGCCACCACCCGACACAGCCAACTAGTAAGGTTTGTCACGTAGACAGAACGTGGCCAGTTCGTCACTAGCACAGCACGCCGGTGTGTTGGAGAGCAAAGCCACACCATTCACAATCTGAGTACGACGTTTCGCCAGTAATTACAACCAGCTTCATCAGGCAAACAGCCAGATTTGTGGAGAAATCCTCATGTTTCGTTCCTCAAATAGAGGGGTAGATGTGATGACGTCACTTGTGTGCCCTTCTTGAGCGAAGTGGTGGTGGGGATTCATGAATGCATATGACTATGGGTATCCATTGCCGGTTGTGTTAAATATATGGTAATCAACGTACATTATGCATGCGCATTGTACAAGCTCGTTGTTCTTGTACCTCCTGACCATTGTGGGTACTAAAATAGCCGTGCCAGTTATTGTTCAACGGTAATCCCTATTTGAAGTATGGTGCCCTGTATAGGCATGCATTTAAATAATGCATTATTTGATTATTCGCTTCCAAGCAGCACTAAGTCTGTAGCTGTGGTTATACGCTCATAGTAGGGCTGCATGTGTACGGTATGCCGTCAGATGTTAACTTGACGTGCAGACGGTAGCGGATTTCTCGATCTTGCATTGCCATCTAGGGGCAGAGTCTTGCCACTGCACGAACACTGAGCAGAGCTCCGTTGAGTCTCCAACTATCCAAGAGAGGTTCCTGACTTCGTAGGCGGGTGGCGATGTTGCTGCTGCTGATGTGTGTGTAATCTCAAATGAGTACGTGATTTGACAGGTAAAATGTTCAGCATTGGGATGTTTGGCCAAAACCAGTGACGCTGTCTATTTGATTAGCTATGGGAGGAAATCGCAGCCATGCAGAGCGGGGGTAGAGAAACTCACAAACTGCACGCTCGGAAGGGGGCCATAGTCTGGAATCGAACTCCGGGTTCTTGCCGTGAAGCACAACGATTACCACTGCCGCCCACAACAAACACAATAAACACAATACATCTTCTTGGTTCTTTCGGTAAAGTCACGTAGAAGGGAAATAATAAAATAATGAAAATTAAACATTATAAAATACAGTTCTCACGACGTGACTTTACCGAAAGAACCAAGAAGATGAATCCCTGCAGTCACGAAAGCTTTAAATCGAAACAAAATACATTTATACTCTTTGGTTCTTTCGGTAAAGTCACGTAGGAAGAAAAATAAAACAAAATAAAACACATCACGACGTTTCGATCGCAACACAAGCGGTCGTCCTCAGGCGGAAAAAATAATCCAGCAGTGGAACTGTTGAACCAGCGAGAGAGCAGTTACAACAAGAGGCTATTTATGTGGCGATGGGCAAGCAAGCAGTGTCTCAGCTAGAAAGGAATCCCATCCCCGGACGCAAGCACGTCAGTTGTGTTAATGGGGGAGATTAGGGAGAGAGATTAGGGGCATTTAGTCAGTGGCGGCTCGTGGCATGTCCACTAGGCAGGCCTGTTGTGAGTGATATCTGTAAAAACAAAAACCTCGCCATGTTATTGCCCCTCCCGGTAGGCATTTATAAACAACACGAAACAAAACAACGCACACAAATGCTGTCCCCATGACCCTCAAGTCCACACTACACACAACCCCCCTCTGACACTGACTCCTCGAGCGTCTCAGCTGAGAGCTGATCTCTTTGCACGATGCAGCCTCGCGACTCATCATGGGCGCCTTTGTCACCGCCCTGAATGGGTCTCAAGCGGCGTGGCTACCACGCTAGACACTGATCGCAGTGAACCGAGAGGGGGAAATCTCTCACTCGGACACCTTCACAGCCGCCCCGAGACCTCCCCGAGGCACAAATCAATCAGACCGTGGCGTTGCAGCGGTTTTTAATTCGAACAACTTAACATTTTATCTGCAGTAGGGAATTCACGTTGAAGTAATCATTATGCACTTATTTATTTATTAAACACAACAAAGCAATTAGTAGAAAAGTAATTTTTTTTTGTATTAGAAAAATCGTTTCTCATGTCCAGCTGCTCGGTGGAGCGGCGTCCCATCGGCCCTAGTGGACACGAACCGCGCCTGCTTGAAGGCCATCGGGTTTTTTTTTTTCTCAGAGCAATCGTATCCAGCAGCATTTGCTAAAGCAAGTAAAACGCTGGGCTGGATTCAACACTCTGGGTCTCATCGGCGAAGCAAATTCTTCTGCTGTATTATTACCATATACAAAGATCCCCCTGGTTAACCTTGACAGATTTTATGAGCAAGTGCTGCTGTTAGCGAGCACATAGGAAGGCCGGCACGACACACGAGGGGAGTTGGGTGGCCAGCGCCACGCCCGATCGCCTTTGTCTCCCCAGTGGCGATGTTTACTACACACCGCACCAGACGCTGGTCTTGGCCGTGAGCGGGAATCGAACTCGGGTGGCCAGGTGTGTAGCGCGCTCACCACTCCACTACCGCAACCCTTCTGTGCATACCGTGCTGCGTCAGCAGACACCGGGGTGCCGTCTGTGGGTGTCGCTGGAGCATTGGCTGCGTCGACGGAGAGAGTGGTCGAGACGGGTGCCCTGCGGAAAATCCACGTGCGTTTGTGGAACTCCACGTTGTGGTTCGGCTCTGATTATAGACTCCGGTGACAAAGGCGTTGCTAGCAAAGCTGCGGGTGTCGGATTAACAACAATTATTTGCCGCTCAAGCGAAGGTTACGATCACAAAATATTGCCGGAATATTTGCAGGATTGGACGATGATGACGATGATTTTTATAAACAAAACGCATTGTATTCGGAAAGCAAAGCGTGGCTTGCAAGGCTGGAGTTGTGTGTGTGAAGCGGTGACTCAGTGGTTAGCGCATGACGCTCTGCACCCACAGGTCAGAGTTCGATTCCCGCAGCGGGTAACATCGGTGGCGAATACTATCTGAACCAGTCCTGGCCCCCGCACAATATCATCAGCCTACCGTGACTGGCGTGGTGAAGTATGGTCGATAAACGCTCACGACCTACACGACTTGGGAAAGCCTTAAGAAATTAATTGAGAAAGGGCCGTTTAAATAGGTAAACGGTCATAATGCAGAGAGATTGTGATATCGATACCTATGATGCTTTTTAAAAAATACAAAGAAATTACCTTTGCAAACAAAATAATTGGTTTCAAGCATTATGATTATTATTCTACTTTACGAAAATATATGATTACCAGAGATCATCAGAATAGTCCTTCACTGGACAATGACACTCCTACTGCTGCTGGTGATTATTATTCTTACCGAAGCATCATTATTATTACGTAAACAAAATCATTTTTTACGAGGAAGGTAACTACCGAAGGTTTACACACATGAGGCGACATTGCTACAACGGTCCAGAATTGTAAAAATAAAAATACTAACAGTTGTGATGATGTGATATAACTACCATCATTCAATGAATAACAATGCACATATTTGTGCAGGAGAGCCATACGAAGTGGCGTGACTTTTTTTCTAGAGTGTCCTGCCAATTAACAAGTTTCATACAATAACCATCTAATAGTCATGAATGTTCTGGGGTGGACTGTAACAAAATATAAAATCAAGAGGATGGGGGGGAAACCCTGCATATATATCAAAAACATCTTCCAAGACATCTGGCAGGTGTGGAATAATAGGCTCCCTGTACATAATAGAAGCCCTTCCGCCAGCAGTGACGTGAGCAATTCATTGTCAGTACTGCACCTTTACCCTCTTTAATGTTTAAAAAGGGGAAAGGACATTAATTGATGCACCACAGGGAGAAAAAAGTGGTGTTATGCCGCAAACCATCTGAGTTCAAGCAAGCGCTAAGAAACAAACATCAATTGTGTCGGTGGTGCCACGCGGCTATGGGTAGCGGCGCTGCAATGCTTGCTGAAGTGTCTTGATGATAGCTGCAAAGGATGAAAGGTTGGGAGGGGACACATTTGCCTGTGGTGGTGAGATCCACAGGAGAGAGAGAGACAGGAGCCTACGGATGCGCTGCTGCTGCTGCTCGAGTGCGGGGTTGGAGCCAAGTGTTTGTTTTTGCGCAAATCTATGCGCGTATGACGCGTGGGTGTGCGCACACGCGCACACGACAGACGCGGACACACACACGCGCGTGTGTATTTGTGTGTGCGGAGCGGTAGTGATCAGTTAGCGCGCTGCGCGACAATCCCAGCGATTCGGGTTCGATTCCCGCCCATGGCCAACATCAGTGGCGGTTTTCTGAACCGGACATGGGCCTCCCACTAGGTCGACTCAGCCTCAAATGAGTACCTGGTTCGGTGTGTAAAGTAAAAAAAAAATCGCCACTGGGGAGACAAAGGCGGTCGGGCGTGGTGCTGGCCACCCACCCCCTCGTGTGCCGTGCCGGCCTTCATAGGTGCCGCTCGCTGATAGCACTTGTCCCAATAGCCCGTTTAGGCTACACGGGGGATCTTTGCCTTTGTGCACGTGGGGCGCACGGTGTTTATTCCACTGCGGACACTCACGTGCGTGCGCTGGATAGGAAAGAGTCCGCGGGGGTCGCTGTAATCATCAGCAGAATCATCATCAGCAGCAGCAGCAGCAGTGGCTTCAGCAATAGCATCATCATCAGCAGCAGCAGGGTAAAGCAAACCCAATGAAGAAGCATTCGCCCAGAGTGGCGCCTCTAACTGCGTGCGGCGGACCGGCGGTGGCGCTCAGCCACACTGAAGGTGAGCGAGAGAGACGCGCCGCGCTTGGCCGCATCGCACGGAACGTCGGAACGTGGTCGGGCAACAACGTTTGCTCGCTCGTGCAGTGCGAAACATCGCCAGGGCCGCGTGTCCACGTCGTTGCGTGTAGGCGCCAGGGTTCGAAACCAGCCGCCGACCTCACGGTCACCGCGGGTGTCACATTAAGTGATGCCCCGCTTCGCAGCGAATGTTAAAGATGCCCTGTCGTCAGTCGCAAGAGTGGGACAGGAGTAGGTGAGGGTCCGAGCTTGTCACAGTGCCAAAAGTAGCCCGCGAACCACTCAAACAAATCATCGCCAAGTCGCTCTTGCAAATGAGGCTGTCCTCCTGGTCTCTTAAGTTCGTAGATGATGAAACAGACTGTTGGGGCAAGTGCTGTTAGCGAGTAGCACCTATGAAGGCCGGCACGGCACAAGGGGGTGTGGGTGGCCAGCACCACGCCCGACCGCCTTTGTCTCTCCCAGTGGCGATGTTTCTTTTCTACACACCGCACCAGGTACTCATTTGAGGCTGAGTCGACCTAGGGGAGGCCCAGGACCGCTTCAGATAATCGTCACCGGTGTTGGTGGCCGTGTTGTTTGTAGCGCAGCGCCGCGCGTAACGCCCCCCTCCCCCGCGCAGGCAGGGCCAGGCACGACAGCCCAGAGCCAACAAGACTCGAGGACGAGTCTCGTGATGCGAGCGAGGTGAGCGCCGCCCGCTGCTGCTGCTGCTGCCCCGGCTGCTGCCCCGGCTGCCCCGTCCGCAGGGCGCCACCGTGCTCCAGCCGCGTGCTGGCACGGGTCGCCCTGGGGGCTCTCGTGTCGGTGTCCGTGGCCGGGTGCCTGGTCGGTGCCAGCCAGCTCGCCCGCCTCGCCTTCTGCAAGGTGTCCGCGCCTTTCTTCCTGGCGTGGTTTTCCACCGCCTGGAACGTGCTGCTCTTCCCCATCTACTACGCCATGCACGTGCTCAGCCACCGCGGCGACAAGCGTTCGCCCATCAAGATTTTCCGGTACGTGGCTGCTGTTGTTGATTTTTGTTAGTTTGTAGTTTGTTCGGAACACCGTCTCAGCCGAGGGGTCGCCGCGTGAGAACTCAAAAGCGTTGACTCTGTCCGTCTCTTCTGCGGCGGCGGCGGAAGAGGAGGAGGTCTCGCTAACACGCGCGCTCAGCGGCGGTTCTCAAACCGTGGGTGTGGAGGGGCGTAGGCTGCAGCATGGATACAGCGCAGGGAAACAAATGTTGAATGTGTGCATGGGCGGAGGAAGCAGTGGGGACAGTAACCATGATCAGTGCGATGGACCAGTGGTTCTTAACCTTTACAGCAGCCGTGCGCCCCTTTGGTTCTCATCGTTTAAAGAAATGTATAATGTTAATACATACATAGGGTTGATGAAACAAAGTAGTTGCACTTACGTGCCAATTCGTGTTTACCTTCTAAAAAAATATGTCATGTCTCGCACCCCCAGGGAGTGCGTGCACCCCAAGTTAAGAACCACCGCGATAGATGAATGGTTGGGCGTGTGAGCGGGTGGGTGATGGAGTGGGTAACGGAGTGGGTAACTTGGGTGAGCGGGTGATCGAGTGGGTGATGGAGCGCGTGAGCGAGTGGGTAACTTGGGCGCGTGAGTGTGTTGCTGTGACCTGCATCATAGCAGCAGGCGCGTGAACACATCACGGACGAGACGAAACAAGCCAGCGTGGTAATCGACCGAGTCCTCGGCCATGGGTGGAGGAATCTGTGGGGCGAGAGGGCGACAGGAATAGGGCAAACCTCCGCGGCTGTTTGCGTCTCGGATTCTCAGGGAGTGTGTGCGGCTGCGGGGGGAGGAGGGAGTCACGGCGCGCCTCTTCGTGAAGCGAGCGGCTCCCTTCTGCGCCCTGTGGCTCGCCACGCACTACCTGTACCTGCTGGCGCTCCGCAAGCTTCCGCCCAGCGACGCCTCGGCGCTCTTCTGCTGCAACAAGGCCTTCGTGTTCCTGCTGTCGTGGATCGTGCTCAAGGACCGCTTCGTGGGCGTCAGGGTGAGGCAGAGCCCCCGCGTCTGGCCCAAGTGCCTCCAAATCGATTCTCGGCTCGTCGTGGCGTTTAACTCTCCAACACACCCGCGCGTGATGAAGTCGTACGAATTTGCACGTTTTGTTTACGTGACGGAACTCACTCATTGGCTGTGTCGGGTGGTGGCGGGTTTTCACGACACATTTATATTTACACGATCTGCCCCCCCCCAAAAAAAACCCCCTTGATTATCGATTCCACTGATCGTGAAAGCCTGCTCCGGGTCACGCTGTGCTTCCTCGTTAGTCTGTCTGGCGTCCACCGTCAGCTTGCCGAGTCAGTTGTCACATTTGTTTTTCTGCCGCTGCGTAGGTTCTCGTGGCTGCTGGTCAGCTCACCGATGCGTTTTCATATCGCGCGTGCTGTCGTTCGGCACGATGTCCGACGTTTCGCTCCACGTGGTGCAGCCCGTTGATGCGTCAGAGCGCTGTTATGATTTTGCAAAGAATTAGCTGAAATTTTTAATATGCTCAGTATTGGATGGTGCCCCCATTCCCAGCGGGCTATCAGCGGCATGTGCTGCTCTTCGGAATTCTCGCGGCGGAGTGCAATCCCACATGCCCAAGGACGTAGGAAACTTCATGGAACTTCTATAAAAATATATATTCATGTCGCCTCGTCATCTTTAGTCAATCAGGGGTGTACTTTCCCACACACCTTCATATGATATTGACATTCCTCACATGGCAGCCTAACCGATATTCTAATTCCAGAATTACCCAAATTTATTTAAACACCGAATGTTAATATTTCCAGTCATTGGTGACTGAGCTGAGACCATTCACTTGCTAAACTTCAAGACCCGGTGTAATCACGGGCAGCTGGATCTCAGATTCAAATCCAGGGTCTCACAGCGGCGTTAGATCACCTCTCTGACCTCTGACCCACGCTTTCACCTCAACATTCCACATCCCTGCGATGGGAGCCAGGGCTTACTTTTTTCTCTCACTCCAGGGGCATGATCTTGAATTGTTAATGCATAGCCTCCTTCCTGGTTTACTGGAATACATTCGACATGAATTACTAATTAGTAATTACATTTAAAATACCACATTGCTCAGTAAATGGATAAACGTCGTGGCGAACAAAATAAACATAGATGCAATGAAAATATATTATACCGAGCCCTTTGTCAATTCATTTCTAGATGAAGGTCTACTCAAAGTCCTGTCAGTCACATGAGTGTTTTTGACTATACTTCACCACAATGATGAGAGCAGGTTGCGATGTATGTTGAGCTTCTTTTGCACCGTACGTAGCCAACCGTGCTACCGATCGGTTGGCCAAGGCAGGGCTCATAAGCAGTCGTTGATGTTAGCTACGCCCGTGAATCAACCTCGGGTCAGCGTGCTCATAGCACGGTGATGCCACATGCACGGTTAGATTAAAACTAGACATCTACCGAATAAACACTGCGGCTGAACGCACACAGATGCGGCGCATTAGTTAATGAACGGACCTCTCAATACCCGCGGCATCTATCGCATCTCGATTTGCATTCAACTTGCAGTCCATCTCTGCGCGAGTGCAATTCATTCGTCTGCCGAGCTGTCAACTCGGGGGGTTTCAGGAGGAGCTAGGAATCTGGCACTTGATGCAGGAAGACCTTTTACTTTGATGTGTGTGGGTATGTGTGTGTGTATGTGTGTGTGTATGTGTGTTGAACTTCCCTGGTACCGTAGGTAGCCAACCGTGCTGATCGGAGGTGCGGGAAATTGGTGCTTCATGGGCCAGGAAGCGACACATTTAAATGATGCATGACATAAAGCACCCTTCACGGGGGGGGGGGGGGGCGCCGCGGGGGGGGGGGGGGGGGGGGGGGGG
>CM025629.2:1686468-1707725 GCA_014621495.2 Entosphenus tridentatus | reverse complement strand
CGGGGCGGCGCGCGCGGCCGGCACCGCCGCCGGCGCCTCCGCCGGCGCCGCCACCGAGGCCGCCACCGACGCCGCCTCCGACGAATGCCACCGGATGGGCGAGTGCTCCAGTGTGATGCAGGCCTTCCGCGCGGCCAAGCTGGCCAAGAGCGCATTCTAGACGTCACAATTAGAACGGAGCTCGAGTCAAGGAACGTGTCCACACTCATTCATCTCTCGCACCTTCGAGGGTGCTGTTTCGTCGATGGCTGCATGACGTTTTGGAGCTCTGGGCCTGTGGTCAGCTACAGCGATTTAAGAAAAACATATTGCATTGCAGCTTCAGGAGCACACTTTGTCTCCGCGTAAAGATGACACTTCGTCATTGCGGTCTCTCGGCCTGTTTTAAGGCTACTGCGTAGGCTTTCGCCGTTGTGCTGCATAGGCCTCCGGGTTGTATCGCGGGGACACACAGACAGCAGGTGGTGAGCAGATGCCAACAGTTTCCCAAGCTCTGTGGCCCTCTATATATAAAGGCGTTTTTAGCCATTTAATAATGTTTTTAATGTGGGAGAAAAGTGGACGCCCAGACAAAACCCATGCGTGGACAGGGGAGAGGCTTCATCCCATCCATTTGGAACCGATGGGAGTCCACGTTCGCTTTCCCGCGTTCGCCTGGCAAGCCAGGGTATAGCACCTCAATGCCCAAGGGATTTATGATCTACCAACCCTCACCTCCGCAGTGTTGGATTATAGGCGTGTGCCACCACCGTCTGGATTTGGCATTGATCCGCCTGATTAAACCGGATTCTGAAGTTTAATGATTTGATGGTCTCAGCTGAATATAAATGACTTCCGAAAAATGTATATTAAATACGGTTTTGCAATTTGATTTGATGAAATTCTAACTCTGTGAATGTCGGTTTGAACAATTCCTGTTCTGAGAATTGAAAAAAAAAAGATATTGGATTATCACGTTACAATCTCATGGCAGAGCTCGTGTGAAAGTGAGCCTCATACAGTGTAAAGGATTAAAAGGTCGCTTCCGCATAAAAATGTTAAATATTTTGTAGTCCATTCTCGAAACACCTCTGTGAGATTCCCAAATGGATTATTTGTATCCTGGTATGATGCTGCTAACACAAGCGGGAAGTGTGGGGGGGGGGGGGAGCCATATATTTAAAATCGGTTTTCGTAGTCCACACACACGGGCACAATGTGATTTCAACACATCTTAGAGTGGACAGTGCGTACATTTCCATACAGAGTTAGCAGTTCTTCACGTCAAATATATGAGCTGCACTCAGCAAAATTAAACTGTGCCATCCATAAACAAGTGGACAGTTAAGCAATAGGCAAATACATGGTGGTTGTTGTTAATACACACCTGAGCAATGCCCACATAATATGACGAGTTCCAAAAGAACTGGCAGTATGCATCCAAAGAAAACCCCCAAAACAAATGACGCAGAAACCCTGCACAGAGTTGACATGTAAAGTAGTGGCATAGCATGGTTGGCATGGGCCTTGGTACCAACACTAAAATGGGATCTCCTGTACAATATTTTTCTCTTTCTCTGTAACTTGAGACCTGGGCTCCCGTAGCTCGCGGGACCTGGCGCAGTTCATCGCCTGCACACTCAGCAGCTACGCCACTGCATGTAAACAGTTCACTGCAGGGAGTGCAGGCCAGACGAACAGTCGGTGAGTGTAGACCCGTCGCATAGAAGGCAGCAATTCAAAGGCGCGAGAGGAATTGGAGGGAAGGGGAGAGAGACCTCTGACATTATTTTACATCTCACCTTGGTCAGACTGCATCCATTGCGATAAAAACTGAACAGCAGCTTTAGAGATGGGGCAGAGCAGAAACGGATCGGGACTATTGCTTTGTGTGTGGAAAATAATCATAATTTAATGTTATGTATTGAAATGTAAATACATATTTAAGAATGTAACACTACGTTGCATATATATACTGATATATACAGCATAGTGCATATACCTCGTACAAATTTCTAAGCAGCATAAATTTAGATGTAATTTATTCAACAGATATACTGTACAGTTTGCATATATCGCGTAACAATTTGCAATGCATGCTCATATAACCCGATTATTAGCAGTGCGCCATCGTGGCCACAGTGCAGGCAATGACAGATAGACCCAACTCACAAGACAGACTGGCCACCCTTAGCAGGGTACAACTGTGCAACATCAGTGCAGGAATCACTCTTCAGATGCCTCTGTAACTTAACTTACCGTTACTGGTTTTAAAACGATTGTGTTCGAAGCAACGACAAGAAATGTATTTTATTTAATATTGATTGATGTTTGTGTGCTGTTTTCAACCTCTGCTGTGACTTGCTCTTGACTTCTATTTGCTATATTGTTGGACTGTGTTTCATTGCTTGTTGTGAGTATGATTACCCTGGTGGCTCTTGCAAACGAGACTATTCTGGTCTCTTTGGCTAAGCTTGCATCGTGGATGGATGTTGGATTTATTTCGCACCGTACGTAGCCAACTGTGCCCATCGGCGTTGACAGTTTGCACTGCCACCGCCGATTGGGGTGGCACCCACCTAAATATGTTGACCTTTTTTTCCCTTAAAAATATAACGCTTAAATATACTTCTTTTACACATTCGTAAACATTAAAGTACCGTAACAACAAGTGGGTAATTTAAGCGAATATTTGTTTTTGTTCATTTTGCATCGATTCGAATAGAATTCAAACGGCACCACAATGAGATGGATATTCTGATCTCATTGTCCGATTCAAATCCCTCCCACGGAGTGCCACAGTGAAGGCGCTGAGGAAACACGTAACCCTGGCCTTGGCCAGTCACAAGCCATTGTTCCAAGAACACTGATGTAGCGACAGCTCTACACAAAGGTACGGACACTTTGTTGAACTGATCACATGACTCCTTGTGAGCTGGGGTTGGATTGTAATCGTTGCTATATTGTGCACTATTTTTGGGCCAAGTATTTGCATCCCACGGTCACAATGCTGCCGTACGTATATATATAACCCAAAGCAATAGTCGTATTGAAACTTCTACTGTGTGTGAGATTCGCCTTGTAAATGGCATATCCTGAAAAGAACGCGAGAAAACATAGGCGTAATAATTATAGGTGCGACAATGCATCTATTGATATATATATTAATATTGCATCTGTACCTATACTCAATGGAATCTAATAGAATTGCACATGTAAAGATCGCTGTTTTTCAATGCATATATTGCATGTAATAGCTTCACGTGATTTCCTTCAGCCACTCGAGGCCACTACATTCAGTATTAAACAATTATTGAATATTGAATCTACGCCTTCCAATACATTCATATCGAGGAGTTCAAATCGATCATACCAATAATGCGGTTGATCGTGATACCTTTGGGATAGCAATGCCATGTGTTCACGTAAAATTGACTTAGGGGCCGTCCATAAATGACGTCACGCACCTAGGGGGGTCAGACATTTGTGACGATGTGTGACGATGGGGGGTGGGGGGGTGAGAAATGTCACATCAAAATGCGCAACTTTAAATAAATATAGACAACACGTTCTACTTAATTAATTCGACTTTTTAATACATGTTTTCTCCTATAACACCAGAGTGCAGCGCCACATTAAATACGCACGATAATGACACTAGTTTAAAGCGATTTGAAGCATGTTTTATATATTGGGGGGTGGGGGGGGGCAGAGCTTTGTGACGTCATATTTGAGGGGGTGGTCTGACTTTTTGTGACGCCGTGTGACGAAGGGGGGAGGGGGTCAAAAATCGTCCAAAATCGCGTGACGTCATTTATGGACGGCCCCTTAATCGGGTCCTATGCAGCTCGGTAAATGCATTTTGTTTGTATGCCTAACAAACACGACAGCCCAAGTCCCATCGCATTGTGTTCAAGTTACAATGACTGGATTTCCAATGCACCTGAATTCACTTTCACGCAGTGGGCAATGCAACAAAGTGGATTGTTCTGCTGCACTTCTATGCATCCCGCCTCCACCAACCTACAATTATCAGCGTGGTGAAGTATGGTCAAATAACCTCCCACGGCCCTTCATCCAGCAATGGTTTTAGGACGCAGCGAATTAGTCCTACGTGAAATTAAACCACGCGTGACATGAATTCAGTCAGGGACAGGTCACAGGCAACGCTGCACTTTCAAACGATACATCACCAAGCACACGCCGCTCGATTTGGGAAAACAAATCATCCGACTTACACATTCTTTCATATTTTATTCTCGCCAATAAAAAAAATCACCAGGAAAATAACGTTGTGAAACAGCGCATTAGCGGCAGCTTCGCGCTATATAAACGAGGCAATTCCCGAATGTAGTACGTTATTCATCTTTATTATTACGTTATTCTATTCGTGCCTCTGCCAACATGTTCAGGAGCTGGTTGTCAATGTGTAGGTCTGGAAGCCAGGACGAGAGGGCTCCAGGCGTTGGGAGTTCGTCGAGTTTTGCTATTCCTCCTGCTCCGTTGAAGGAGCGTAGACTTCGTGCTTTGCCGCACGGCCCATAGTTTGGGTTGCATGGCCACGACTTACATTTTGATCCCAGTTTGCCTAGTTATATTTGTCACACCGGAAGCCCAGTGATTGGGCTATCATGTGTAGCCAGGTCGATTCTCAAAAAGAAACCCAGGTCAGTGGGCTTTACTTGGTGAGATACAAACATAGTTTAGTTTTATTTGTATATATTTTCAAGTGATTTTTTTACATACTCTTAGGTTTTTTCGGTAAAGTCACGTAGGTAAAAAATAAATAATAGAAATAAATCACGTTTCGGAGGCAACACAAGTCTCCGTCATCAGGTGAGACCGTCACAGCTAAATTTACTATATCAAGGGCTCAAATCTAGAATTATTTGTTTACCTTATTGATACTTTGCACTCCTATCGTGTTTTTGTATTGTTTATTGTAGCGTTCTGATACGATTCCTCCAGTATAAAAAAAAACATTCTCATTCTGAGACAAGGGGAATTCATTACCCAGCACTCAAAAGAAGCACAACACGCGTTTAGTTGGACAGACACTGGCAAAATGATCTTGAAACAAGCTTAATCTGTGGCATTTACTGTGTGCAGTATAACGACAACAGTTTTGCCCACGAGACAGCCACACGCCCTCCCCCCGCCGCTATAGCCGCACAGGCTGTTGGGGCAAAGCGTTGTTCACGAGCACCATTCAGAATCCCGGTCAGGTGGTGGTGGTGCACGTGGCTGAGGAAGGGAGGCGATGGCGGCGCTGCCGCCGTCACCATCATCACCCCAGAACGGCCGCCTTCATCTCGACAATCGCCGTTTCCACATGGCACCAGGCATCGTATAAGGTCGAGCCGACCTAGAGGAGGGAGCGGGGGGTGGTCCAGGGGACGACCCACACGCAACCGACCCACCAACCCCCACTATGGGCAACGCGATCGCTGTCCTCGTCGGCAGTGGTGCTGAAACTCAAGCGCCGACGCCGCGTGGAGGAGGCGGAGGAGGAGCTGGAGGCGGCGACGCAGGGCACGCGGAGGAACGGCAGTGGGACCGCGAGGAATCTCCGTGTTCCCGCTCGGTGCTGTGCGTGCCTCGGCCGGACAAGGACACGGGCTGCTGGACCTGCTGTGCCCTCCCGGCCGGCTGGAGCGTAGCCCAGGCCTGCGACCTCCTGTTGCTGCTGCTGCTGGCGGTGCTGCTGCTACATCTGCTCGCTTGGCCGTTGCTGCCGCTCGCGCGGGCCCTGAGGGCGGTGGCAGTTGCGGTCATCTCCGTGGTGAGTTCGCTAAAAGTTCCGTTGTTGTTGTTGTTATGATTTAAACCGAAGGCCCCAAATGAGGCTGACAGGTGTCTTGAGAACGGCAAAGGGTGGATCTTTAAGATCATTGATTTACACCTCGTCATTGTTTACCGAGTCCTCAAGACTGTTGTGTGGTTTGGTTTATTTTGGGTACGGGATGGGGACTAGGTTACACACGGGTATGCATATTTATTGAACACTGTTAAATCAACACGCACGGACGTTTGTCCATAAAGCATTAACATTCAGGTCCGTGAGCCTGAACGGGACTTGGAGACGTCTTCTAAATGAACATCGCAAACGACCCCTCCTGCTTCCCGAGTCGACGCATTTTCGATTCGAGGTCGCGGTCTGATTCGAAAATCGATTATTTTAACATCGTCGTGAATGCAGCGCCTCCAGTGGCTGCAGGGCTCAAATGGGAAGCAAGAACACGTGGGACGTGTTTGAATGGAAAAGGATTCGACCCCACACACATGGCTGGTTCACCGTGGCACACCCAGCGCAGTATTAAATTAGCGCCTTGGTGTTGCTCTTATTCGCTTTGGATGTTCACATATCTGACCTTTTTCACATATACGCCTATACCTGTTCTCAGCTGGTCCGCCATGCGACAATGTACAATACAGTACTCACACAATCATACCCGTCAACCCCCTATCAGTGCCTACCTTGTGACAAACCAATCCAGACCTTATTGGTTATCCCGTGCCCCCTATAAATCTCAACGTTCATCCTACAAAGCCCGTATTGAAACGGCTGTACGCCGTATGGACCTGAAAACTCAAATTCCCTACACAAGAATAGGGGGTACACCGTAGGGGTTGACACGGTTTGCACATTGGGGATTATTTACCCGAGTAAGCAACGTCCGAATAGTTTCAAGTTTCTCCATCAATTAACTGTTCCGTGTTTTTCTTTTCTGCGCAGCTACACAGTGCGTGGAACGTAGTCGTGGGCACTTTATTCAGCAGACAATCGGCCGGCAACGATGCAAGGCAGGGGGCCTCCGCAGAGGCCACAGGGAGAGCGTCGCTGTCCGAGACGCAGGTGGCCACCGTGAGGGCGTGCGTCGCCGCGATGCTGGCGGCCACCGACAAAAGACCCTACGGCGAGGCGAGCCCCGCACGTGTCCTGACCAGTTCCGCGACCAAGCTGGGGTCGAACGGCGACGACACCGACGAGGTCACCGAAGAGGAAATCGTAGAAGTGGAGATCGACGAGGAGGAGATCATCATCGACGAGATGGAGTCGGACGGCTACGCCGATGGGTTCGTCGACGGCGGCAGACTCGACGGGGCCGAGAAGCGCAAAATGTTTCGCGCGTCCTCGCTGGCAAGCAACGGCAAGCGCTTCAAAGCCGAGCAGCCGAGGGAATGCTCCACTCGCGCGGACGAAGAAGAAGCTCAGGAGCAGAGCAACCTGGCGATGCTCGCCCACATCAGCGAGAAGGTGCACCTCATCATGGAGAACCAGCGCGACCACAAGAGGCAACTGAAAGAGATGCAGGTCAAGGCAGCGGGTGCCAATGGCCAGGCGCCAGCGCCCGTGAACAGCAGCGACGGCGGGAGCAGCAGCAGCGGCAGCGGCGGCAGCGCCGTCCTCGATGCTGCCAAAGAAGCGCAGCTGGGCACCTCGAGGGCTCGATCTGCTTGGCCCCGCAAGAACCGATAAAGCACGTCCACGCCCCGTGATATCAGCGACCAACTGCGTGCACTCGGTACGCGTGCTCATACCTCCTCTTTGCACCTCCGCTTCAGAGTTTTGTCAAGTATACTTCGAGAACCCTTCATCCTAGTTTGCTCGCTCAACCACACAAGATGACCACGTTCAGGCATTCATTTCAGATATAATTGACGGTTGTTCGCTTGAAAATGTATTTTAGATTTGATCTAAAAAAAAATGTTGACGTCATCCACAACGGAGTTGTAATTGATACACTTGGCGTCACTCAGACGGCATATTTCACAAGTAGCAATTATTCAAGGAAACACGCTTCTGATGGTCACCGTACCAAATTGACATTTATTTGGAGCCACAAAATAAATCTTTATTCATACAGCAGTGGTTTTTTTGGTGTTGCATAAAACATTGTTGGCACGTCATAGGATGTTAGGCCAACGTTGGGAAAAAAACGTTACCTGCCGATCTGTTGTTGGCTGCCGACCGAACCACGTGCCGCCAGTGACCCATCGTTCGCGTGTTGCTGGGTCGTCTCGTTGAGACACACGCGTGGAACACCTCGCCTCCCTGCGGCAATGACCCCTTGTTGCTACCCATTCACTCTCAACCGAAGAGGCCTCCCCCTCCCTTGTTACTGCCCAGAGTAGAAGGGGTCCCGTGAAGTAAAGCTTCAGTCTTGATCCAGAAAATATGGAATGTTGGGCCGAGTGTCCAAAAGCTTCTAACCACATTCTAACGTTGGACCAACGTTGTGATGTTTACTGGGCACGCACACTGCCGACGATTGTAAGAAAACACAACGTTAAATTGGCAATCGTTTGATTCGGAAAAAACAGTTCAACAAAAGGTGACTCGGAGTGAAACATACTTTGCAAATGAGACTATCCTAGTCTCTTGAGTTCTGGTAAAAAAAATACACTTCATCCTTTGACTTCCAAAACATACAATAAAGTAACGTAATGTTGAGTCTTTCCAGACTTGTAATCCTTGAAAATAAACCAATTCCACATTTTTTTAATGTGACTCGCTAGACAGGTGTCGGGACAAGCTCCGCAGTGCCTGATCATGCAGCCAACTCTGAATTTCCCGAGGTAATGGGAGAGGAATGATGGCTCGGATAGATAAACAAAACATATTCCGTAAAACTTATTTACTATTCACCTAAGTAGAATGTCGTGTGAAGAAGTAGAACAAACTCGTGTTTCTACACGGCCGGGCAGAAAACACGTGACGTACACATCACTCAGCTATTTAAATATATTTTTTCTTGAATTAAAGCCTCGTGTTTGCATTTACTTACGTATATTTGTGGTGGAGTAAGAACCGGGTCACTGTCCCTCGATGAGCGGAAAGTTAATAGAATCGGTACGTACATAGATATTCTATTTTTTCACAATGACGGTTAATCCGCAAGCCAGATAATCCACCAATGGAGAACCTCGAGGTAATTGTTTGATGGTCTCCCCCAATCGATCGGCGTCACGGTCTTCGCAGTGCAAAGTTTCCGATTACAGAATAACTCCGTACAGTAGACTTGGTATGCGCAGTACATGGTGGGAAAAAGTAAACATTGCGAAAATGATCATCAAAACTAGGTTCTTTTTTCGCCCTATAAAACGTATTAAGTGCCCATGGCCGTGATAAATTAGGATATGGTTTGTGTAAAATGTGCCCAATAGCAAGGCTAATAAGTGCAATAACAACACCATGATCCCCAATAATCGATATGGCAAGGTTCTTCAACTGGGGGCCCATAGGTCAAATGTGGTCCATTGAGAGATATGGTAAACTAACAGTGAGTGACAGATTAGTAAGGTGAGATATTAAACAAGCTATGAGTACGCTCCGGACAAGGGATAAAGATTTGTGAGATAAAAGCAGCCGAGGATCGTAACGCAATGGCAGCCAAGGAATGGAACGCGTCCAACAGGATGTCCATTGGGAAGGTGGAGCGATGAAATCAGTTCGTGTGTCGAGCAGGTGCTGCGACGATTATTAAATTGCAGGATTGCGAAAGGGGGCGGGAGGGCTTCATCCAGCAGTGGATTGACCATGGCTGATGGTGACGACGATAACGGTGCAATGAAAGCAAGATAAGCAAGAGCCCTTGAGACGGGAGGGACAGATTACTGGTCGCGCGTGCGGACGTTACGACGTCACGGAGACACGTAAGGTCATAAACGTCTGTACGCGTGACACTGCGACGTTAAAACGTTACGGGACGTGTGACGTCACGTGGGCCTGCCGGCCACACGCTAATGTCGTTAAGCACCCTCGGGGCTACAGCAGCAGCACGAAGCTGAAAAACCGACAGCAGTGGGCGCACACTTCCCTGCAGCCTCGCCGGCCACCGCCACCCTTCCGTCGTTCACCGAAACATCTGTCGCCAAGCGAAGCACGATTAGCACGGTTGGCCTGCGTACGGCGCAAAAGAACTTCAACATACATCACGGCTTTTTGCGCCGCAAACGTGCTTCGTTCTTGTTGTTGTTTTCCCTGTCTTTCGGGAGCGACGGCGGAGACGCAGCGGCGTTTAAATGGGCTGGTTGCGGGGCGCGCGGGGATGCGGCCACTCCTGCGCGCGGAAGAACGCGGCGAGCGAGTCGAGGTTGACGGGCGGCAGGTAGCGGTCGAGGAGTTTGCGCTGCCACCAGTGCCCGGCGGACGCGCGGGCGCTGCCCGGCTCGCTGAACTGGTAGCGGAAGTGCTGCGCCCTTATCCACCTGCAAGGCGACGGTGTTAGCGGCCTCTCCCGGCTGGTAGGTTTACCTTGCAGCCGTCGTTAACAGTTTGCGGTAATGGGATTGTGTTTGTCGTGGTACGGTGGTCTCGGGGTTGTCCAGCCAACGCTTTGGGACGGGATATTATCATGGATAAATGATAATTTTTTTGGCGAACGTTTTTACCAAACTCCTTTCCAAACTCATTCATTTCTATACCTCGTTCATACAGATTTGCCTTCGTGAGGCCGAGTGTCAGATTATTATATTATTTGCATACATTGTAAATGAGCAATTTTCATGCACACGATTCGATGTGTATATCGCGAGTGAGCCGATGGTGTGTTCGTTGCATTTCCACGCCATCCTACGCACGTCTCCGACTCGATTATTGTTTGCGACGTCAGCAGCACGGCACGGCGTCTGCAGCGGAAATGTCAACCTGGCGCCTCCTGAGCCGCGCCAGACTGATTCGGTACAGCCCCGGCACGGCTCAGTCAGTACAGTGGAAAAAGGGTAAGCAAGTGGGTGTGGGTTTTAGAAAGGTCGCCACTCACCGGGGAGGGTCGCGGCCCTCAAAGGGGTTCTTGCCCATCAGAGACAGCGTTTGGTTGTCGTTGGTGAGCAGCTTCCCGACAAGATGCAAAAGCCAGGGGTTCTGCTCGTACGTCTTATTGAACAACAGGGACAACGCCGCCTTCGTTAAACACTTCATCGAGCAACGCTTCACGTCGGCGTTGACGTGTTGCCGATCTTTTTGATTCGCTGAGGATTTACTATGGCCGCTGCAGTTGCGCGTAAAATAATCACAATGATTTGCCGCGGTTAATTAATCCAATACGGGATGAAGGCTTTCCCATGCAACGTTGATAATGGTTCTTATTTTTAGTTCTCACCATACTTTCACCATGCTGAGTAAAGTGCGGATTGTTGAAGGGGGCGCCCAAGGTTGGTTCAGACATCGCTCGCCACTGATGTGCGCGGAGCGATCCCCACGCTTCTGGGTTCATAGCGCACGGCGCTAACTACTCTGCCAACGCCCCAGAGATATTACATGTCATCGGGTTCTATTAAAAGAAAAAAAAATCTGTAAAAAAATATTTATTGGGGTTATTTGAGGCAAAATGGCGAGAGAGCTAATGGCCACGCATTCATAAAATTTACACCCCAATGACACAGTCAATTAAAATGACAAATGTATGCATGCATTTTTCAAGTAATAAATTCATAACATTGATTAAAAAACTAATTACCAACACTCCTCGAGGGTTCTGAAGTATATTTTATCATTTAAAATGCATTAATTAACTTTGATTAAAATGATATCAGAGAGTAGGCAAGTCATGGAATGCATACAACACAAAGATCATGGCAAGCTTTCCAAAATGGCTTCGTCCTTGGAAGTATCTCATCAGTGCTATGGCAGCTGTCAGGGCAAAATGCATTTTTATATTTGAAAATTGTGCTTTTTTTTGCTCTGCACTGCATCTACAGGTTCTGGCAAACCCTTAGATAAATTTGGCCAGTTTTCATAAGGGTAAGTCCCAAATATCTACACAACTTTATGCTAAAGTTTTATCCATTTTGAACGGTCTGTACGAGAGTTACCGTGCCCCTCCTAGCTAATAAAGAAACGACAGCGCCCACGCAAAAACACGTTTTGAACAAAACAAATATTGTGAAAACAGTAAACGGAACATCATCATCACCTTATCCTCTAGATGTATGCAGTGCCTTATTGCCAGGCGCTTTCAAGCCAAGATCAAAATGATACAGGAGATGATAGTTGTTGAGAGTGCGGTTTATCAAAAGTGGTGGTGTAGTTTTGGTGATAGTTAAGAGAGGTTACAGAGGGGTTGGGGTGAAGCTGGTTGTAGCTGGGGGCGGGGGCAGGGAGTAGCGGTAGTGATAGGGGAAGTCATAGGGGTAGTGATAGGGGTTGGGGTAGTGAAAGGGGTTAGGATAGTGATAAGGGTAGGGGAAGTGATAGGGAAAGTGATAGGGTTAGGCCTGGTCATCGCTGGGGGGCAGGGAGTAGCAGCAGGATGGGCGAGGGAGGAGAGACGGCTTTCAAGGGAGCAGGCGGAAGCCGGTTTTACAGTGAAGACGGATGCCGAGGGGGCAGTCGAAAAGGCTCCTGGAGAGGCGGCCGAACGCACCTGGAAAGCGGCGAACCACATGAGCCAGTCGAGGCGGTAGTGGTAGGGCGAGACGAGGCAGGGGCGGCGGCGCGTGTCGCCCGGCTTGCATACAAAGTTGTACTCCTCCCACTCGGTGGTCGCGTCCGCCGGGTCCACGCTGGCCGTGCCCTGCAGCACGACCTCCGTGCGCTCCTTGGTGATGCTGCCGGCGGCGGCCACGCGCACGACACACGCGTTCACGTTTTTCAAAAATTGCTTTCATGATTTGACCGTCGCTTTGGTCGGTTGTCGCCGTGCTGAGGGTCTGCTGCTTGCGTCTTGTACAGCGCTTTTGAGATATTTGATGAAGGGCGCTTTATCAATACAATCATTATATATATGTCCTTTAATATAATAGTCACCCCGATATCTGTTTAATGTTTCTGTAACTAATTTTTTCTTGTACTGTGAAAAGTAAAAAAATCTGCCCGAGCTGACTTACCCCGACAATGAATTTATTGTTTAACTTAGATTTACGTTTCTGCAATATTATCGATTTCTCATGTGACGACACAGCTGTTTTCCTACGAGTTTTATTTGCCAGGCCACTCCTGCAAATCAAGAGCACCCTGGTGTTGTTATCTTGAGCTCTCACCTGGTTAAACAAAAACAAACTTGAACAGTGCCAAGAGAGGCAGGCACGCACACACACGCACACACACGAGCGAGCGAACGGGGATGGGGATAGCGAGGTGCGTATACAATCGGGTCACGCAGCTCGTGATACATTCAATTCGCTCGTGGCAATACAAGACACAGACGAGCGCCGCCTTGCTCGGTCGCACAAAGCCGGCGGGCTCACCTGCCGAAGGCGCCGTAGGTGTTGACGATGCGCAGCGGGTCGAAGGAGGAGTTCATGCGCTGCGTGGAGCTCATGAGGTTGTGCACCACGGGCACGCTCAGATACGCGATGAGCAGTGCGAGCAGCACATGCACGCAACTGCGCACTAGCGCACCTAGAAGGAACGTTCAAACGTTTTAAGTTGAACAGATTCATTGATACGCACGTGAATCGCGTGTTTAAAATATATATGTATAACTGAATGTAAACAAATCTCGAGATGTATTAAACCAGGGGCGGGGAAGCTATGGTCCACAAATTTATTTCGTACGGCTTGCAGCCAAGTAAGGCCCACCACTTAAAAATAGCCCACAAATTATATATTTTTTTATCAGATACAGCACAACTGAGAAAACCTATGCGCAGTAGTGATATTTATCATTATTGCAAGCATCTTAGCCACACCAATTGAGCACGAGAGATAAATAGTTTCAACCTGGCAACACCCATTCGTCATTCGGTGACATCTGAAAGATCTATTATGAAAAAGGGGCATCGCCTGTAACATTGCCAATCGTATATATATATGTTCCTCTTTAGGGCAGTGTTATTGATGAATATGTTGAGATTTTATTCATCGCCACTGTCCACCCCACTGCCAAGGCAGCATCACAATTCAGTGGCGTTTTGCGTTTAAAATTCCTATTGGGCCCCCCCCCCCACCAATAAGCAAAAGCATTGACGACAGCTGAAATTAAACGCATGTGGAAAGGCACCCAGGTTTACCCAGTTTGCGGGGTCGCTTATCCTTTTCTTCTTCTGCCTGAAGTGCCATCAACTTCTCCCGTTTGGACCGGCTCATGAGGAAGCTCAGAGACGCGTCGTCGAAGCAGGCCAGGCTCGGTATTATGGTAAGCCAGTTTAAGAAGCTGAGGTTCCCGCTGATTATCAACACCACCTGGTACGAGACAAAAAGACGATGAAAACCACATCACCGTGACGAGTTCATTTCGAAGTTAACCAGAGTCACGAATGAGCATGCTGATAGGCCAACAGAGCATATTTTGTGCTGACCAAACGAAGGCAAATTTTCATGCAGGAAAGTAATGTTCCATAATACAGATGTTTTGGGTTAGATCGTGTAAATATATAGATGTGTCGTTAAACCCGCCACCACCCGACACAGCCAAATAGTAAGGATTGTCACATAAACAGAACATGCCAATTCGTCACTAGTACAACACACTGGTGTGTTGGACAGCAAAGCCACAACATTTACAATCTGAGTACGACGTTTCGCCAGTAATTACAACTAGCTTCATCAGGCGACAGCCATGTCACCACTTTTGTCATCTTAGAGCATTGCATTTTTTACTAAACATTTGCTTTTTCATCTAAATTATATTCCGATTGCGCTATGACCATGATGAGATATGAATACATTTAAACGCATCACGTTCTATCGCATGTTAAAAATTACTTCAGAGGTCCATTCAATTGCCCTTTATCCCAACAAAACCCAGTGCAAATTCCCATGTGCTCTACTACAAAAATGGTCGTCACATAGCAATTACGAACTACATTTTTTGTTTCGTCTTCAGAGTTGCAAAAAGCCAAGTTCGCGTAAAAACGAATGATGACCGTTTTCTTCTGCAATCATTGGCGACGGAGCTGACACACTTCAAAACGCTTTTTAATCACAGATGGGTTACCTGGATTCGAACCCAGGTTTCTCAGTGGTCCAGGCTCTGACTCCGTATTAGCCCCTTGAGCCACCCCAGCCACGTCATGCATTTGCAACGTCGCACCGAGTGCTCCATAAAATACGATTTTGGCACGACCGAGTTTATTTCAGTCTCCCTTCTGAAGCAAGTTCCTCGGTAAGCATTGCATTAAAGTCCTGACCAAATATATAATGGGAGCCGGATTTGTAGGCATGATGGTATTGGCAAACTGTTCATCGACAGTGTTTTCCCAGCAATGTTTTCCCCTCCCCTTGGCGAGCAGTCCACCGTTATGTATGCACGAACATGATGAACTTCTTTGACACCGTACGTAGCCGACCGTGCTCATTGGAGGTACGGACCCCCGGCCCGTGATCCCTTCAGGGTGCGCGATCCGTGCGACGAGTGCGGTCCGCACCTGGAAGAGGATCTGCAGGAGGCCGTGCGCGATGCGGAAACGACGCCCGAGCAGCAGGAAGAAGGGCACCACGAGCTCGATGAAGTGGTTCGTGAGCGTCTCGGCTCGGTGGAACCACGCTGGCTCGCGGTGCATATAGTACGCCACGGGGTTTGGCACCGGCTGAGTCTGGTCCAGACACCGAGGAACAACATCACCACGATCATCGTCGTCGTCGTCATCAGCCAAGATCAATCCACTGCTGGGTTAAGGCTCACCCCGCCATGCCGCCCCCCCCCCCCATTCCATCGCCATCTCTCAGACAGTCATTGCATCGCGCGGCACTCTCAGATGCACTTCTGCGGCCATCTGGAACGCTCTTCCTTCCGATATTAGGAAGCTACTGGAGCTATGCACTTTTAAATCATCATCTAGATGGAAAACAACATTTTTTAGAACTGCTTTTTGCATTAGGTTTGTTGTCCTTCCCCTGCACCTCCAATTAACATGGTGGCCTATTCACGGTGCGAAAAAAGTTCAACAAACATAAAAACATCTCTCAAGAGTCGTGCGATGTAACAATCCACCCAGCACCTGCACACCAATTGATTTCATTACAACATCTCTATGTGATGGATGCATTCTCCGGCATGTTCCATCCTTTGGCTGAGACTACATCATTATTCTCTAAATGAGTATGAAGCATCCCTGTCAACCCTGTATCAGTGCCTATCTTATTACAGACCAATTCAAACCGTATTGGTCACCCCGTGCTCTTATAAATCTCAACGTTCATCCTAAAAAGTCCCATCACAAGGGAGAAACACAAACAAGTAGACAAATACTTGTAAAATTTTGCTCGTATTGAAACGGCTGTACGCTGTATTGACCTGAAACCTCAATTTCCCTGTACAATACGGGTAAGCCGTATGGGTTGCCAGGTATGATGAAGTAACCGTGTTGGTTTTCAGTAACAGTATGTCGAACCCGCCAGTTCAAGTTAAACTTGTTGCCACAGTGTCAGATGGAGAGTTTTATGTTAATGTATATTGGCCGTAACGAACTAAGAGGACATTTTTTCACAAAAAATAACAAATATTTAGTTAGGTGATGTTTTATATAAAAATCGGTTTTAGAGTATTGTGCAATTGGGTCATCACTTAAACTCTTAATACGATTGGTACTATCAGTGTGATGCTGAGATGGTCAATTTTGTGAACTTGTCACTTTGAAATTGCAATCATTGCCTCGACCGGAATTAAAAGGAATTTGTAATAAACGGTTGAAGGTCTCACTCCAGTCACCAATGGGTGCACAAAAAAAAACTACTCCCTCCTATTCAATTAATTTTTTTTATTACGTTTGGCAAGTCAGTCCTTGAGATTGAAAAAATATAGATGTGTTTGACTGCCATGCAATAAACATTTCTACAGCAGGGCATATGGGAAAAACACAGCACCCCGAGTGTGAATAAGAGGTTACTTGAAGGGATCTCGGAAGCATTGCACTGTGCTGGGAGAGTTCCGAATTTAAAATGTTGATAACAACACAGCTAGAATAACATTGGGGGGAAAAAGGCAGGAAGAAAGGTAATAAAAATGGCACTCATTACCTCATAGTGGTAATCCATGCATGTGAGGTCTCGCCAGCATTTATCGCCACGGATTTTAATCAAACCCTGAAAAACATGGTTTGTTGCTGTAATAGACGACTTAACAGCGGCATTCATCAGGTACATTTATGTAACCGTACTCGCATATTAATACTTCACATGTACGTCCCTGCTGGCAATAATTGAGATGATGCCTATAAATAGTGACACATGCAACTTAAGAACCTGAATAAATCTCAAGTCAGGTTATACATTGACACACGAAAAGGGTCCATCACTGCCAAACACAGAGCGTTATATAATTTAAACAGATTTCATTGCTGTACACCGGAATCTCAAAAAAGTCCAAAATCGAAAGATAGATTTTTTAAATGCGTTTCAATTTGGAAACTGCGAGCTTAGCGGCGTATTCTGGTTGAACTACGTAATGGCTCAAGGGTTTCACTACTGTTATTCATTTCTTATGTAACATTCATTTGCTCAAGAATGTTTCACTTAGTTTCAAGACTCTATTAGTTTTCACAGGAGGGGGCGATGTTGCTACGCATCTTCCTAATTGAGTACATTTTATGATAATTTCTTCGAATTTGGCAATTTTGTCAAGTACACATGGCTTACACTTTTTCCAATAACATAACAGGATCACTGACCCCCCACTGCGAATCAAAGGACACGTATTTATTTTGGTTAATACACCCGCAACATTAACCAGGGACGCCACTGGGCTCGAACCGCAAGAACCCTCTGCAACAAGCGGCAAACGCGTCACCGCTCGGCCATGTCACCGTCCCAGTGGCAGTGATGAGAGTTACTGTACGGGCAGCAGAAGGATGCGTGTTAATCGGACTCACAGCGCCGAGCATGATTCGAAATATGAGCCAGAGGAAGGCCCATATGACGATACGCGAAGGTGGTGAGCCACGTGGGTACTGCTTCAGTGACAGCAGCGGGCACAGAAATATGGCGAGGAAGCCAGTCTCGAGCAGCTGCGATTCCCACCCTGCAAGACACGCAAGCCCCAGCCACCGGTCATTATAGGCAAGCCAATAAACGAATAGAATATTAACTTGTACACACGCCTGGGCTGTGGGTAATGGGTTATCCGACACAAGTTTAAAGCTTCAAGCACGAGAAAAAAATACTTAAAAAGTTACGTAGTCGGGCACCAGTGATGGCACTGCACCCACATGAAAACGTATCAGTGTGATCTCATTAGAGTGCGATAATGATGCACTAAAGCGTACGTTTTTTCTACTCATGAACAAAGCTTCAAACTTATTTCAGAGAGCTCAGGACACACAGCATAGCTATGCATCGACAAGAGCTCTTTGTTTTTTGTTTTTGTATTTTTTTCTGATAAAATAATTAATTTTAAAGAAATTGCAAAATTTTGAAAGAAAAATAAACAAGACGTTACATTTAAGTTACCTTGAAACTTTACCTTTCAATTTTGACTGTAGATGAAAGTTATATAAAATTTGTATCACTCACCAAAGGAGTACCTGAAAGAGATCAAAATCATTTTGAATATTAGAAATAGATACAAATTCAAGTAAAAAAATTGCAAACATTACCAACGATCTTTACAAAAAATGATATCACGCTGTTAATATTTAAAAGAGGCACGTACAAATATAGCGTGAACTATTCTAAATAATCAGCCCTTTGTCACTATACTTTTGGATGAAGGCCTGCCCATGCCATGTCAATTATGGAGGCTATGTGACCATCCTTTATTACCACATGGGGTCAATGTGAGTTGGTGAAATCGGAGGACCAGGTTTTGTATCAATATCACTCGTAAATGATGTTAAATCGTGACCAGGAGTCGAAATCAAGCCACTGAGATCATAGCAGTGTTGCTAACTGTTGTGTCACTGCGCTCCTCTTTAACGTGTTGACATACACATTTAAGCTTGAATATTTTAAGCAGTTTGTGTTGAGTTAATGTTTTTATTATTATATTCAGTCTATAGCCATCTTTGAAAATACGATAACTTTACACTTGATTCAATAAAAATCTAATATAAATTGCTATATACACACTATATCTATTAGAGGTGCAATGATGCATCGATTAATATCGCAATAATGGACATGTATAAAATCACAGTGAAAAAATAAATGTTTTATTATTATTAATAAACGCTGTATTCAATGATTCATGTGACTTTTGCAGGCACTAGCGACCGCAAGATCCGCAACAATTGAATAAAAGATTATTGAATCAAATCATGACTGTGTTTTGCAACAATTAATCAAATAACTGGGTGGTTAAGGGAATTGTTTACACCTACAATATTCATGAGTATAGTTTATTTTGTTTGACCAGATGAGAACCAGGTGAGAACACAAGCGACTAGCAAAGTCTTAAATGCAAAAGTGACAAACACATCCATTATTATTCCAGCTGGTAACGGGGGCATCGAGGATTTTCAACAAAACTTACTGCTGCGAATTCCACAGCCCTCTCAACCACCGAGGCAGACTCACCAAATCTGTCCGACCGCCACGAGCGAGTGGTACAGCATCCACAGCGTGGCCATCACGATCATGTTGGCACGGCCGGTCAGCGCCACAAACGCGGCCAGGGCCAGCCCTGCGCAGGCCACGGCGTCCAGGGCCCAGTCCAGCGAAGAGGCTTCGTCCAACGCCAGCCACAGCAGCGTGGGCGCGCGGGCGAAGGCCTGGAGGCCCACGGGGCCACCGCCGACGTAACGCAGCATCCGCCGCAGGTAGAGGCTCGCCGGCAGGAGGCCGTTGTCGCCGATCAGCGCTTTGTTCTGGTGCAGTGCCACCAAAAATGCCACCACTGTTGGGACAAAGATCCCCCCGTATAGCATTAACAGACTGTTGGGGCAAGTGCTGTTAGCGAGCACCTATGAAGGCCGGCACGGCACACGAGGGGGTGGGTGGCCAACACCACGCCCGGCTGCCTTTGTCGCCCCAGTGACGATGTTTACGCACCGCACCAGGTACTCATTTAAAGCTGAGTCAACCTAGGGGAGGCCCAGGACCGGTTCAGATAACACTGGTGTTGGCTGTGAGCGGGAATCGAACCCGGGTCGCCAGGTTCGTAGCGCAGCGTAGCGCTGACCGCTACACTACCGTTCCCCACCGTTGAGATCCAAGGGACACACACGCATGCCGTATTCAGTACATGAGGCAACGGTAAAACATGCAGGCCTGGAGGTTTCTCGCTGACGCCAATGATGGTGGAAGGGCCTCGAGTGCAGAGAGATATAGAGATCCTAACGAGAGGGAATTTGGCCTACTTGTCCACACTGGTCACATCTTGAAAGAGGTGGGAGAGTAGCTACGTTTTACCAAAACCACATTTGCAATAACAAATCCGCCAATAACACTGCCCCGAATGAAATAGGACCTAATTATCGGCAACGTTTCGGGCAATGACCCTTCTGCGTAGCACATTTATTTTGGTTAATTGTGCTCGTGCATCACTACCAACGTTGCAGCAACCACATCATTGATTTAAATCTCGGCTGGCTGAAACCCGGATCTCAGCTGTTGTGCCTGCCAGCCTACCCAGCCCTCTCTCAACGCACACTGCGTCCGCGGCAGAACCGTTTGCACTTCGTCTTTCGCTTGCCACATCTTATCGATGACTGTGACCATTCATCTGCCGTGGATGTCTCATTGTTGACAAGAACCGCAAAGGTGCTGTCGGCTCGTGCAATACAGACAAGTTGACGGATTGTGGACGCTGGAAACATCCCCATGCTGTCATGAAAAGTGTCGTCTACAGTACTGTGCTGAAGTTTAAAATTACTTTAGTACAAATATTGCTGGGTGGGACCGCCCTATCCAGAGGATGTATCGGGATCATCAACAGTTTCATTCCTGTGGTCGATAAAATCGGTACCACTTTGTGGGAAGTTAACAGTGGTAATCCTATGGTTACTATTCCATTACACTCTTTGGGACTGTAGATGCGGTAGAAACGACACAATAGCAGTGTACAAATGAGACGGTATACATGACAGACTTAGGCAGTACTAACGAGACGACAGTACATCATGGATGTAAGAGTACTGCATAGGATAGATGGGTAGTCCTAAAGCTTATTTGAGAAAAGCGAGACTTTGAATTCTGAGGTTTTAACAGGATCAATAGCGGTTCCATTAAAAACAAAACAATGATCTCTCTTAGGCAATTGGGTCCTAATACAAACAATTCACATTTGCAAACGTTCTCATTTATTGACAACAATGCAGCCTAGCTCGCAGGCAGCGTGCTAGTCAGCAGCAGCAGTGAGCCAAGAGCCAGCGTGGCCTGCTGGAGATGTGAGACTCGAGAGAGAGAATTGGCTGGTGGTGGGTGGTGGTGGTAGTGGGTGGTGGTGGTGGGTGGTGGT
>CM025629.2:1650593-1681468 GCA_014621495.2 Entosphenus tridentatus | reverse complement strand
CAAATAAAACATGTTAAAATAATTTTATTATGTTTTATTTTTATTATTTTATTACTTCCCTTCTACGTGACTTTACCGAAAGAACCAAGAAGATTGGGAAATGTATTAAATGTTAGGCTTGTATGTAAATTATGTCACATACATATTTACTGTCATTTGTTATGTAGTGAAAAGTAGACTGCTGTGGTCAAATGTAATTCGAGTTGAAAATCATAGCTTTAGGCATTTTATACCATATAGACCTTTGCTCATACCATACAAAATATACATTTGCTTACCAATAGTCCAGATGAGCAAATCCTGGTCCCTGAGTGCCTCCAACTGACCACATGATACTTTGTAAGCCACATTCGTTATGGGGCCACTAGAGGTGACATAAAATATACAGAAAGCATCAATAATTATCCATGACCCCGTATGTAGTGAAGTCTATTCCAAGACATCAAAGTCTTAATGGAACTAGGTTATTCATCCATGCCCCACGATTGCACGCTTGTATCAATTCTGCATTACTCAATGCAAGATTGAAATGGTGGCTAGAGTGGGATTTTTTCCCACCCCATTTAGAATATTTATGGCACGGCCTCTAGAAGCAGACAGCTCATCCCTTAAGATATTCATACACGCGTAATACCGAGTTGTTATTCCTTAAAAAAACATCTATTTAAAACATCGTTATTGGATTACGACTTCCAAGAATTTACCAACATTTCTATCCCATCCACTTAAAATATACTTGCGTAGTATTACTAAGGGACCTTCAAAGTTGAAGTTTAATATATTAATTGATGAATTTTCCAAATGTTACTTCTGAAATATCATTCAGCTGCACTCAAAAAAAATAACCTACAGCATGTGCATCATGAAAAAGCTAACAATTCAGCCCTGGGATTACATGCTTATGCCACAAGAGGGAGCCCTAGAGAATCCCTCGATGAGGGTATATGGCCTACTCTTCCACGCTAGCGAGGTGCCTTGGAAGAGGTCGGAATACTCGTATTACAATCCACCGATCAACTGTGGTGTGACTATACGGTTGGGTGGCCAGAGGTGATGGAAGGGGGTTAAAACAAAAAATGCCCATTTTCAAATTCCACGCCAGGGGTGTACCTGTTCGCCAAGGGAATGCGTGCCTCGAAGTGGTCAAAGGAATTTTTCACGGTTTCATGTAGCCTCAAGTCGAGGGTCAACCTCAGAGCCAGTCCTTTGCCGTTTCGTTCACTTCCAGCCTCCCCAGTTCGTCGATCCGACCGGTCCTGGTCGCCGCCCTCCCTGTCGTAGCGCTCAAAATGGTCTTCTTTGTCTTCGTCCTTCTCCAGAGCGAGGCGGAAAGAACCACGGACAGGCGGAATGGGCGCCTGCACAATGCACGTGGATTAGACACCGATTACAGGATTTAAGAAAACCAATTTTTAAATTTTTAACGTTATTACATTACTTAAACACCAAGATATTGTTGTGGGGTGTAACACAAACCCAATTAACTGAATTAGTGCCATGAGCAATTCAATTAGCAAACACAAATGTAATTTTTAACCATGTTAAAACTGCTAAGACATCAGCTTCAAGTTTCTATGCAAATGATGTTTGTTGTCAATATACTGTACTATAGGCTCAATGTTTACAACTCCTACAAGGATATTACTTTTATACAGCTACATTAAATCCTTTGTGGACCCCCAGACTTGATAATTTATTATTTTATAAAGTAAAACATTTTAACACATTCAATAATTCACACGGATGTGAAAGCCTAATCAGCTCCACCGTAATACAAATAAAACACAAGAAACCATACTAGATCCGATTTTGGGCAAAGGCCCATCATCATAGAAAGGCCATTTCCTACCATTGCTTACTATGAAGAGGGGCTATTCCTTGAAACACCAAATTTAAATATTTTCTCTTTAAGGCAATGATATCAATAAAACCAAGTTATTGTTATTTGCGCTTGTGCACCACTGGCAATGCAATATGTATGTACGACTTCTTTTGCACCACATGTAGCCAACCATGCTAATCAGAGTATCACAGTTTATTTAAGGAACAACATCTTAATTAACGGACAAAATAAGGAAGGCACGCTTCGCCGCATCTTGCCAACACCTGCGCCGTGTAGGAGCACAGCGCGAAGCCGTCGTGCGGTGGCACGAAGCGGAAGCGGTAGGGCCCCGTGAAGGACAGGTCCCCTCCATTGGGAGCGGCGACGCTCAGCGGGCACACGAGCTGCGGGTCGGGCGCCAACACGCAGTGGTGCAGCAGCAGGTCCTCCAGCGGGACGCCGTTCGCCGGCAGCGTCAGATTTGCGCTCACGTCGGGCGTGCCGTCCAGCTCGCACTGCGAACGACCGCACACGGAGATGAAGCGTATGGCCCTGCACAGGATGTTGAGGCAAAGTGCTGTTCAGCGGGCAACTTATGATGGCTAGGTGCAGCGCATGAAAGAGCTGTGTGGCCAGCGACCACGTTCGACCGCCTTTCGTGTATCTCCGGTGGTGATGTTTATACATCGCACAAGGTACAGATTTAAGGCAGAGTCGATCTATAAGAGACCCACCATCATTTAAGAAATCAGCCACCGATTGTCTGGGTAAGTGACCTGAAAAATATAAACACAGCTGGTGCACCACATCCAGTAGACCTCTCCCATTGGCTGTGGCTGCTAGTCACGTGGCGCCTACTGCAGTCTTCCAGGGACCCGAAGAATATTGAGTGAAAAATTAGGCGCCAGCTGTAGCTTAGGAACATTTGACAGTGAGGAACCATTAAGCGAGGCATATAGCAGTACAATGTTGTTGAAGCACCACTAGGTGTGTTTTTCTCTGGATTAGAAACACGACAGACAAAAACATGAGACAGCATATACGGTTGATGGACAAGACTGGTGATGGAACAGCAGCTAAGTGCACTCGAAAGGATGACCAACGTGGAAATTGAGCATTAAGATCAGCTCATGTGGAGGAATGAGATGGATTGTGTGACATCACGTAATAGTGAGGGATGGAAAATATATTGGGATGCCTTCATCCAGTGATGGATAGACAATAACCAACGATGATGTTGATGAGACATGCCTTGCATGCCAAGCTGCGTAAGTTATTAATTACAAAAGAAAACGTGAGTTTGGCACAGTTTGTCACATAACTTACACCGGGCGGTAAACCACAAGCCACTATCGCGAGCGCCGCTGGGCTCACCTTGCACTCAACGGATCCGTACACCTCCCAGACGTCGGGCACGTCCCTGCGCCCGTACTGCACGGAGCGCACCACCTCTGCCACGCTCATCCGCACGAGCGGCTTCACTCGCTGAGCGCACAGGGGCCGCCATGCCGGGGCAGGCAGCTGCTGCTGCTGCTCTGACGTTCCGCTGCTGCCAGACGGTGTGGCCAGCTCCCGCAGCAGCACTCTGAAGTCGGTTTCGGCCGGGCGGCCAAACGGGCAGGCGTAGATCATGAGCGTGCTGAACTGGGCAACCTGTTGGCAACAAATTGGATTGGCGCAAAACGTGGTTGTGGCCGAAGGACAAGATTGGTGATGGAATGGTGGCCAAAGTGTGGGTGCGTCCTCGAGGGCAAACACTGTGGAGATGGAGCAATGCAATCAGTTCATAAAGAATGGTGGCAGCATTGGAGATGGCATGAGAAGGCCTTCATCCAGCAGTGGATGATGATGATCATGATATATCTTTATCATTTTGCGGTCCCACACTGGATATGGTTTTACCTTGGCATCAACAGCCCCTGGCTTTGACTGCTGCTGATCCACCATGAAGGCAGCCATGCCCTGCAGGAGGGCCATGCCCTGAGGGACCCCGAGAATCATCCCCAGGGGTGGCCGGGGCTCCAGGGGTCCCTCGACGAGGGGCAGGCACACGAGATGCCACTCGGGGGTGGCACGCGTCACGAGCAGGGGCCACGCGCTCTGCCCGTGCACAGAGATCACCAAGCCCGCGTGGAACGAGCCAACGCCGCAGTCATCCACGTCGTCGCTGCAGCAGTCCGGATCGTCGACGTCATCATCACTATCGCCACTGTGGTGGTGGTGGCGATTGTGGGAGCGTTTATTGTTGCCGAGTAAGCGGAGGAGCTCTTCGTGTGTGGGTGCCGGAGAGTAGGAGTGTCCGTTGAGGCGCCGGGCTTGGGCCTCCACGATGGGATAGCATCTGTGTGAAGAAGGGTCAAACACAAGCTTTCACGACCAATATTATTAATAATAAAGGTTTTTGGGTTAGATCCTGCAGTATAAATGTGTCGTAATCCTCCACCACCCGACACAGTAAGGAAGGTTTGTCACATAAACAAAGCGCGCCAATTAGTTACTACTTCAGCCGACCGGTGGATTTCCGACAACATTGTGGATTTACTTTTTGTTTACGTGACAAACCTTACTGTGTCGGGTGGTGGAGGGTTACAACACATCGATACTTACGCGATCTAACCAAAAAACCTTTGTTATGGACACAAACATGTCTCGTATACAAACATATTTAAAATGTGAAAAGGGTCAAGGTGCAGCCCCTGCAATTGCTTGCGGCATGTCGCGACTGGCGCAAGGGCCGCCAGCTACAGGGGAGGCCCCTAGAGAGCTCCTCCAGAGGGCATTTCGTCTCCTCGTCCACACCGGCTAGAGACGTCTTAGATCAAAGACGGATCTGAAAATATATATTCTCACGACTCCCACTCGAGATCAGTCCATTGTCTGGAGATGCCACCATCGACCAGTGTGTATGATATTATACCCTTAAACATGATAACTTTACTCTTTGGGGGTTTTTTACCCGGTAAAGTCACGTAGGTAAAAAATCAAATAAAAGTGATTTAATTTAGTTGTTTTAATTTATTTTTTATTTTACCTACGTGACTTTACCGAAAAAAAAACAAAGAGTATGAATCCCTGCAGTCACGAAAGCTTCAAATCTAGAAATATCTATAGTACAGGTACAACATTGGAGGAGCGGTGGCACAGTGGTTAGCGTACTGCACTATCAACCTGGCGACCTGCGTTTGATTCCCGGTCACGGCTAACATCGTTGGCCAAGTGATAACACATCTTAAGCAACCCACAGCGTCGCGCTTGGTGAAGTATGGTTAAACAATACGTATTCATCCAGTAGCGGATGGCCAAAGGGTTGCAAATGATCACAATTATTGATGGTGCTGCTGCGTTGGCAGTGGTGCGAAAGCACAATTAACAAAATAACACTCACTCACCAAGGGTAGGGGCTATTATTGCCCGAAACGTCGCCCAATATGTATATATTGTTTTAATTTAAGGCAGAATTGTTGACAATTGTGTTCGTTTTATTTACGTATATCACGCCATGCAACTGACGTTAAACAATATCCAGCACTAATATTCTGCTTCAGGAAGAAAGATTAAAAAAATACATACTGAAGCAGGATAATAGTGCCGACCAGGGACATTTGCAAATGTGATTTATAACTTTGATCATTACCTGTGTAGTATCGATCGTGCAATGTGAATGTGCCATTGTACTGTGTGGCGTTATCTTGGCGTCGTCTGGGACTGTTCGATTGGTCCTGTCTGCTGCCTTGCCCAACCTTAATACATCGCATTTATGAATACACAACGAATGCGTTAATTAGATATACTTCGTGACTTGTTTATCATTTTCTCTATTTTGCACAATCGTCGTTTGCTGCTGCTGCAAGTCTCCGACCCATGTACCCATCCTTGGCACACCGGTGATTTAAAAACCACCACCACCACCACCAACAACGAGCTTCACACCTCATCGGATTCCTCCCGCAAGTCTAAAACAAAAAACAGATTCCGAGCACACAACCCAAGGAGCACGCCGCTCGACACAAGGCGGAGGGGGAGGGGGAGCGTCGCTCGCTCGCTCACCTCGAGTATCGAACGCGCGCCTCCTCGCCGCGAGCCGTGCGGGAGACAACCCACAGCGCTCGCACGCTCATCCTGACCACTCGCGCGACGTGACCACCCTCGTCACGGAGCGTCACCGCGGCGACGACGGCGGCGATCGTTGTCGCCCCTTGGGCAGACGTCCCCACAGAGTCGACCCTTGGGCAGACGTCTTCACGAAGTCGACCCTTCGACAAACGTCCCCACAAAGTCGCCCCTTGGGCAGAGGTCCCCACAGAGTCGACCCTTGGGCAGACGTCCCCACAAAGTCGCCCCTTGGGCAGACGTCTTCACGAAGTCGACCCTTCGACAGACGTCCTGCAGACGTCCACACAAAGTCGTCCCTTCGGCATCACCGGAAGTGGGGCAGTGAACCTCCCCACGTGCTCGTGACGCCAAACGCGGCACTATCTCTCGATTGGCTGACGCGGAATTTGTCTTATTTTTACCGATTCGCAAAGCCGATTCGTCCACCGAATCGGAATCTGTCTTGACTTAAAGCCTTCGCTGGGAAATCGGCATTTGTATGATGGTCCAACTGGCTCGTAACATATTTCGCCACTTCACTATCCCTCCTATGAATGTTCTCCTAAATCCGGCGAAATGTTGGGATTGTGGTTTGGGGTATGGGGGGCGAAAGGATTTATTTATTTTAATTTATTTTCTCTGCGATTATTTTTTTCTTCTGTGTATATTTTTTCTCCTTATTTACGTACTCATGTTTTTATTTTTTAAGTAGTAAGGTTTTGTTTTTGTATTATCTGTGTACAGAACTGGATAATCGATGTGCAGCGTTGTGGGATGCAATTGCATGAATGACGCTCTATAAAATGAAATTACAGTATTATTATCCTGGAAAGACTAAATATCCCAACTCCATAATTTCTGTCAGCTATTCCTCTGCGACGGGAAAAAGTTGCCACGATGAAAGCGTTTGGATATCTCTCCCTTTTCTCTCACCTCAGAGTCCAAGGGGCCGTCCATAAATGACGTCACGCGATTTTTGACTATTTTTTACCCCCCTGGACATATTTACCAGTCAGCCGAGGTCAATCAAAACTGGGCAGTGTCCCGTAAAAATGTTCAACACATGCCAGTTCCCTGCCTTGGTCAAACCCAGAGAGGCGTCAAACCTAAGTGCCAAACTAATCCTCAGCGTTGGACAAATAATTTACAGATACTTGATGAAGGCCTCCCAACGCGGTGCCATTTATTGGGGTTGTTTGACTGGACTTCACCATGCTGGTCAGGGAGGGTGGCAACGGCTGGTTGTGTTTCTCCCCGCCACGATGTAGTCATATCGGAGGGTCAAACTCGCTCCACCAGGTGCATAGCTTAGTGCTCTCACCTCTGTGTCACATCGAGAAGTGTAGGGTTTAAATGTTGAATTCATGCCAAGTGAAAACACATCTATATTAGCCAAGTCTTGTGTTTGGTTTGTTTATTACAATTTTACGATCCAACTGTCTAATGCCGCAACACGCACAATGCCAGCACGGACATTCATTTAAAAAAAAGTGGACACTCAACTTTTCTTTCATCACTCATCTTTATTACCAAACTGTCAACAGGTTCCAGATCACATTGACCGCGGCAGACATTTACATTAAGCGTGTGCACTCTTCATGTTGGGATTAAATAAAATAAAAACACCGTGGGTTCTCAGCAGTTAGGTTTCGGATATAAACGTTGCCGAACAGAATGTCGCCAAGAACACGAACAGGCTAAGCTGCACGTCCAATTCAGCACGACGCTTGCGCAAGACGGCTTTGGATGAGCCTAACAGTAACAATGTGCCCACAAAAGAGAGCTAAACATGCGGGGTCAACTGAAATTTCCTAACATGCCCATTTTAAAACACTTGTCTCTATTTGCCACTTCGCAAAGGGTCCTTCGATGTACAAAAACCATCGCTGGGTATGGCAACTACTGAAAAGGCATCCTGGGCCACCGATTAAATATTTCAATGTCAGCAAACAACCTCCATTCGCCTTGAAACTGCATAATACTCATTACCCAAATGTGTTTATTAAACAACACTTTTCGTGATACTGGGTTGGCAGCGGTGTATACGCACAACACATTCATCAATAACACCGGTGATGTTTTTGGCCCGTTTTCTCTGCTATGAAAAAGGGCCATTACACAAAATATTAGCGATTAAAAAAACTTTTATGGTATTTTTTATAGATGGACGTGTAGAGTTGTAATTGTTTATTGTTCTCCACACTTCCAAACTTTACATTTTCCAATCTGTGTTCAGGTCATTTGTTAAATAGAAAATAACAATCGATTTTCTGGAATTCACCGAGTCAAGGACAAGAGGGCAAGCACCATTTGGCCAAAAGGTTGCCCCCCATAAAGGTAATGAACGCATGCAGCAGAACACTCAACCATTTAGCAAAAGCAGCACACGAAACATGACAAGTCAGACGGTCGATAATGATAAAAAAAGACAAACTAAAGTGCATACCTTTAATAAGAAGGCAGCTTTACCATCTTTAGGTGTTGTTTTAAGCCCGTGAAATAGTTTCTCTAAAATGCAGGGGAGCAATTTTAAACATCGGTCCACACTAGAAGCAGCTCACAATCATTAGGAACGGCGAGAAAATCCACACGATCAAGAGGGGAAGTTGTAGAAAACAAGTGGGAGCCTTCTGCAGTAATAGTCAAGCCCTAACAGCGGTAATGTGCATGCATCCAAAGTGCATGGCGATCACACAGGGTGGTCCCTGTATCGATACCCCACGAAAATAATGGAGGCATCAAAGAGGACAGTATTTTAATTCAAAGCCTCGACATGTATCCCGCCATTCTCAATACAGGTATAGCCGAGATTAACTCTCCCCTCTGTGATATAGAGCAATTGGTTTCATGAATAATCAATCGCTCAGTTGAGACGATGGGTTGTTGAAAACCAGTGAGGTGTCTAAACGGCTCCGTCCGTGTGTATATCGAGCTAAATGCCAACCACGCACGCGTATCTTTGAAGTTAACGTTGCATTGAATGAAATATTCCAAAGAGATAGCAGACATACCCTGTCAACAACTCATGCCATCAATAACAAAATGCAGTCACAATGGGGAGAAGTCAACGGGCCAGGATGTATAAATCGACATAGTTTTGGCATGGCACTGTTTGCTGGTAAAACTTGAACAGTTTTTGATTACGGTTGAAAACCATGAAAATAGCCCTGATGTTCAGATATGTAGTACTGTGTACACATATACACACACACACAATCAAGGACCCACTGCACAGTATTGGTCACTCCTACCCATACATATATACAAATAGAAGTACTGTACCAAATTTCGACTTTCACTGCATTTGATCCAAAATATTATAAAATGCCCTGCATAAAGAAAAAACAAAATCACTCTCTTAGATTGTCACATTAAATCAGTCCACATCGACGTTGCTGCCAAACAGTCAAGGAATTGTTTTCTTTTTAAATTACAAAATTACAATACTGAAATTAATTTACAAAATGTACACCAAACACACACACAACAAAATAATTGTTACAAAAACGTTCCACAGCGGTAAACAAAAGTGATGAGTTAACCAAGTCAGGGTGATTCATACCTAAGTCTCAAGTTGCACAGAAAGTGCTGGAGCCGTTTCATTTCCCGACCAAATTTCCTTGGCGTATGTAAACCCCGGTAATTCCACAAGGTACCGTACTCTGGGGCTAGCAATGGTCTACTCGAAAATTACCTTGCAATCGACAACGCTTTACAAACCACGGATATTAAAAGAGCACCAGCGGGCAGCCTCCAAATGTACGAGGCCGACGAGGGTACGTGCGCCTGATATATTTTGAGCGCGCATGCAGATATAATAAAAACAACAGTCACAATCACTGCAATGTACAATACGTTGAAACGAACGGGCTAGTTTATTAACCCCCCCCCCCATACTCCTTACAAACGGGTACACCACGTGGCAGCACGAACGGGTCTGCCACAGAACGTCGAACGACAGGTTGCACGTGGTGGGGGTAAAGTCTGGCCAGCGTGGAAGAGTAGGCCAAATACCCCCTGGAGGCAGCTCTCCAGAGCTCACTCAAGTGGAGGCCTTCCATCGGTGGGTGGCATGAGCAAGAAATGACCTTCAGTTTTTTTTTTTTCAAGAAGGAAAGGAACAAGGCGATGGGTCATGGAACGCTTACAAGGGTCCCCAATGTGCGACTGGGCTTCAGAAAATAATGAGCAGGACTCAGATTGTTTGGCAGGTGATAAGCCTGGGAAAGCAGCGATTAAGGGACCCTTACGATTGAATCACAACGCTCCCCTGCCTTTACAAAACACCCCCCCCCCATGTACCATCAGCACCCCAACAATAACAAAGTGAGTTGAAGGTCAAACGTAGACCATCTCTATATTTTCACAGTGTAACTTATAGCTGGTGAATACTGTTATTAAATAAATAAACAAAATATATAATATGCAAGGACCTTTTCGATAATAGAGACACTGCGTATTGAGTCAGTGCAGTTTTTGCCTGCTTAGAGAGTATATGTTGCATAATCAAAGTCGAGGAATCCAGAGACGTACAATGGTTTCAAATCTTGCCACACCACAAAATGTGGAATGGAAGCTCCACTTGCAAAGAAGAGGCTGTACGCGATGGACTCTAAATATTTGAGTACAAAAGCTTTCCAGGACACGCACGGAGTTGAATTTGGTCCTTTTGGCACTTCACCAAAATGTTAATTAACACCGAAACCCCACAAAAACGAAGAAATGTTTTCACCAAAATACGAATGATATGGCTTCACTGAAAGATCCGATTTGTTTTTGAACTGTGGTGTTGTCATTAAAGTAAAGGCACGAGCCACGGTATCTTGTAAGGTCAGCCTCACTTGGCCGCTCTGATCTGTTGGTGTTGTTTTTCGTCCTGTGTACCTACCCGGCCAAGAAACCTCAACCCATTAATCAATAAAACCGTGGTCTTCATAGGGAAAAGTAGAATGACTGGCTCATGTTTTTGAGCAATGGCCCTTCTGCATAGAACACCACTTCTGTGACCTCTCCCTGTGCTTCGAAGGAGGGCCATTGCATGAAACGTCACCGATGATATACTTTATTTTTGTTATTGATGAGTATATTGTTATTTATGCTTGTGCACCACTACCCAATAAGGCAGCATCAGCATCACCATCACCAAATGATGTGTCTACTTAATCAAGGTTGCATAAAGGACAGCCAGCAAAGCAAAAGAGCTTCATAGCTCATCGGATTCCTCCAGTTTAAAGCAAAATTCAGATTCTTAAAAACAAACCACAAACTGGCACTTCCTTTCATGGCTGAAACAAAGAGTGACTGCCCCAACGCTGCTCATGGCATAAAACAGAGTGATGTGGATGCAGCACCACCTATAATAATAATATACAGCATACTAGTCCATGCCTTGGATCATGGTCACAATACTCCAGGTAATTACTTTCATCAACCTTATGTTGCCAACTTTTGAAAGTCCAAATGATTTATATTCTGGACTAAAAGGGTAAGAGAATGCCGATTAGTACAAAAAACAGATCGTGTTATTTGTAGTAATATTACATATATTTGTTTCGGCGTGTTGTAATATAACAGCATTATTGTGCTCAAACTATAAAAGAAAACATTTGCAAATATCCCCTTTGTTAACTTAAAACGCAGGGGTAGTTACTGTATGTCGTCATGCTGGAGGGTTAATGACGAGAAGTTTGGAATAAAAACACTGCGTGGCCGAAGCCAAGAACAAATATTGAGAACTGCATTGTTGTTAATACACCACGTGATACACCGTTGGTGAGGTCACGACATGGAAATGTGAACATTTGAATCGCAAGTGAATGTGCTACCCCAGGGGCCGGCAACCTACGGCTCTTTAAGAACTGCTTCATGACGTTATTTAATAAGGACCACCTTCCAGGGTTCACATGCATTGCGACCCTTGAAATATTGAGTTATTTAGCAAATTCGAAATAAATTGCTATACTTGTTATTTTGGATGCCTACCCCTGTGCTACCCTCTAAGATATACATGTTTGTTTATCTTGAATTTCACAAATGGAGATGCTTGTGTTGTCAAATCTGGCCACTCTGCACTTGTGGCAGGTAAGTAATGAACTCTATTGGGCAATGTTCCATCTCATCTTTTTGGGGTCCGATTTGAAGGAAATGCACATGATTACATGGTAAATCTGAGAAAATTACAAGATTTTAACATTGTTTCAGCCATCTCCCTAACGCCTATCAAAACAGAATATGCAGGAGCACACTTCTAGTTGAAGTTTTTTAAAACACTTTACGTATGCATGGTGAACTTCTTTCGCACCGATCTACAGAATTTCCACCAATGTTGATGTATTAAGTTATTCAACTGCATAGGTATTCGCGGATGCGAGGGATAGTTCTCAGATGCGTATTCGGGTCGTAACGCATGTTGTTCGGCACAATGTCCGACGCTGGGCTCCACATACTGGGAGCCTTTTTGGGAAATGATGAACTGAAGTAGCTCCCAGCACTCGCAGCGAACACGTCGGGCATCGTGCCCTAACAACACAATGCGGTACGCGTATGTATGTTGAACTTCGTTTGCACCGTATGCAGCCAACCGTGCTGATTGAAGGTGCGGGACAAACCCGAAACCACTTCAGAGTCCCTTAATTTATTTGTTATTCACAAGCAGAATGAAAAGATGTGGTGGCAATAATGTTCTGTACTGTGAAAAGTAAGGTCATGCATGGTGAGACCATTTACACTGCCTTTCCACAATCGATGGGCATGCATACCCAATGAAAACAGCAAGATTATTGTCAGTAGACGAAGTTTATCACACCTTTAATCCTTCAAATGTCCTATCAATAACTCAACAGAGATATGTCGAGGATGACTCTCCATTGCCTGTTTTTTGTTTAAGCCCGCGCTTCTATTTTGATAATTATATTAAAATTCACCAAAGTTTTAAGGCAAATGGCAAAGTTCGCCTGCTATGCTGTATAGACGAACGTAATCTCCAATCGCTTTAAGTCTCAACTCCGATGCCATTTCACACGAAGCTGAAACACAGCTCAGTGTACGATGGGTTGTACGACAAATGTCGATTATCTTTCATTTCGGGCATGCATAATCACGCGCGCACCAGCGGTGCCCAAATCGAAAAGGTGTCTCCTTGCGACCGGAGTTTCACTGGGCACTCACCTGCCTCATAAATACAGCTTTCAGAACGAAGAGTTAATTAATTACAGCACGGCAATTTGTTTTAACGGTCTCCAGGGTCTCCCTTGCATCTGGAACAACACGTGGAAGTCTCGCCGGGCCATCACAGTTTCACAACGTACGATCGAACGAACAAACGAAAATGAAACCAAGGCTGCTTTCCCCTTGCCCGGCGCATTAACAAAGCAGCGACGGGAAAATCGTTTTGGGCGACGGACGGCGTTAGATGGTCATGTGGAACGAGTCTGTGAGCCACGCGCCCCGGAGCCCCATCGCCGACGACGAGAATCCGGAGTGCGCAGCCGGCGACGAAGGAGGCGTCATCGCCGACGTCGCAGCGCCGGACGAGGAGGGGGACGGGCGGGAGAGGGAGCCGCGCGGCGACGGCCGGTCCAGCTCGAAGTCGTCGTCGAAGCAGCCGTTCATGTCGAGCGAGGAGAGCGGCGCGTCGGGTGTGGAGGCCGGGCCGCACGGCCCCAGGTCCTGCACCAGCCCCTTGTACTCCTGGATGCCTTCGTGCAGCGACCACAGCTGGCACAGCAGGGACATGTCCAGCTGCCGCAGGCCCAGCTGTGCAGGGGGACACAATTGGAATGGGGTTAATGGCTCACGGTCTCAGTGGAGTTTCGCTAAAATACATTGATGTAAATTGCCAATGCCTGTTAAACGAGGCGAGTAAGCGGACAACGCCTCCTTCAATTCAATAAAAGCATTTAGCACACATCTCATCAGCCACCACGGCCTTATGGGAGTACAGAATGTTCAGCAGCATTAGTTTGAACCAGTGCTGAACTTCCAGATGTACACAGCATAGGCAAATTCCTGTAGAGTACAGTCAAAATAATCATCAGCCATGATTCATCCGCTGCTAGATTTGGTCTGCTTGAGTCGTCGCCATCTCTCACGGTCTCATGTAAGTGTGTACTGTATGTTTAATTTATTTTTCACCGTACGTAGCCAACCACACGAATCAAGAGGTGCGGGGGAAGGACAAGAAACTTAAGACAAAAAGCAGTTCTAAACAAACTAATTTTCAATCTAGGTGATTTCAAAGTTCATAGCTCCCTGCGGCTTCCTAATATCGGAAGAAAGAACGTTCCAGACGGCCGCAGGAGCGCATCTGAAAGCGCGCGATGCAATGACCGTCTTTGTTTGATTGACCAGCCAAAAGCCGCTGCTGCGAGGAGCGGCCGTCTGGAACGCTCTTCCTTCTGATATTAGGAAGCCACTGGAGCTATGCACTTTAAATCATCTAGATTGAAAACTAATTTCTTTAGAACTGCTTTTTGTGCTTAATTTGTTACAACAATCCGTTGAGCTCCTTCACAGGAGCGGATTTCAGCATGGAGAAGGTGCATGCTTGGATTTATACCGAGACAGGTCGAGGAAAACGAAGGACTGGAGAACGTGCACACGGAAGCGACATCATATGTTGGTTGTTAAGACAACTGTGTGGTAATGAGCAGAACACATCGCTAGAAGGGATGATGGACGGGCCAGTGGTTGAGACTAACAAGACGACGTCCATCACGGAGCACAGTACAAGCTATTTGGTTGCCGCTGCAGCAGTTTTGCAAAAGAAAAAACACGTGTTTGGGTGACCGTTTGACCCCCCCACGAATGCCTCTCCCCCCACACTGTGAAAACTCATTCCACTTCGGTGAGGACAATCCCCACATTAACTTCTGGAATTTAAATGTTTACAAAAAAAATTCCAACGACTCATTGCACCTCAATGAGTCCATCATACCCACTTCAATCTGACATGATCTTCCGCTCAACCCTATCTGTAACAAGACGCTCTGTAGATGTGCACAGCCCTCTTGCCAAGCCACTGCTGGATGAGGGGCTCCCAACATGGGGGTTCCTTGAGGATACTTCACTAAACTTCAATAACTCCTGAGGAAGGACAGTCAGCCCGATTTCCACTCGGCAACATGAAATCTATTTAAAAAAATGTAATTAACATGTCATTTACTGTACATTACCGCAGCATGCTCCGTATTCCAATTTCTTCACTGACCCAGGAAATTCTTCCGAGTTTCAGGCCTTTTTTTTTTTCGCGTGAGGTCACGCTTTGGCATACAGTATTTCAAATCAAACCGGGCGATTGAATTTCTTGCACGCAGCAGACGGGAGCTTCTGCTGAACAAAAAATACGAAATGTTCAACGACGTCGATGAGCATCGGTGCTGGGCCGCGCGCACGGGGAAAGTCTCCCGATTGGGTAACGGTCACGATGCTCTGCGAGTATCGTGATGCGGGGAAGAAGGGAAACCTGCAGCGGGCATCGTTCGGTTTTAGCAAAGACTTTGAAACACGACAGCGCGCAGTTTGGCAGGGCGCACCTCGAGGCCTCCCGTACACTGTAGCGTGCAGAGTGGCGCCCGTCGGGTGACACTTTCCATTTTTATTATTACTTTATTATTACTTTTATTAATTTTTTTTTTACCTACGTGACTTTACCGAAAAAAACCTAAGAGTATGAATCCTTGCAGTCACGAAAGCTTCAAATCTAGAACTTTCCATTTTTCTTTCCCGAGAAAATTGCCAGAATTCAGAAAAGTGGAGGGAAAGCCATTTGAAGTCAAGAGAGGCCCTACATGTGTGTGTGTCATACATTAATCTCACTTCCACTCCTGCCTGCACTTGTCTGATTTCTCTCAACCACCTTGACCCAGTACCGCTTAAAACGAAAACAACAATGATCTCGCCGATATGACGCTGTGCGTGACGTGCCTCGCGACTTATGAAGTGAAGTAAAATCCTCAATGTACCCATAGGAATTTCTACCGAATCCTACAAATCCTCAGTATCCGGCATAAGTTACGTGCCGCCGTCTGTTCCTGGAGACAGACAAGGCGGCGTAATTGTGTTGGCACATGTTCCCATAAAGAGAGGAGTTTTGTAAACCCTGCTCTGCGTGGTGTGTGTATATCCGAAGCACTTTTTGCACAACTACTGTTTGCCGTAACAATTAAAACCGTAAGCTCAAGTGAATGCGTTTTACTGCGGCGCGTTTGTAATCATCGAAAGTGCCGAAATTAAATACCGTATTTCATTACATTAATTCGACCGAGTTGTTACATTAAGGGGCCACTTCACTGATTGAGGATGTACATTTCAGGTGCTTGAAAGATGTGCCGGTAATCGTGAGAGCAACCGGAAAGTGACTTTTTTTTTTTAACTCGAGCACAGCATGCCAACCAATTAGTGCTGCCATTCAGAGAGGAATCATTTTGTCCACCTTTCTTCTTGACAAGGCAGAGACTGGCCCATAAAACACCACCGCGGGTTGCCACCTTGAGTGAGCGCGTGTGGTCTCTCATCATTGCCACCAGATGTCGGTACAAATCAATTCCTGCCACCTGAACACATATGCCGATTCCCAGGCTGTGCAGGTCAATTCCAGGAAAGTCAAAAACTCTTAAGAGGGTATTTATATCGTGGAATATTTTCGATTTCTCAAATGACGCAGTTTTTTTTTAACTCTTCTTTCTATTTGTTTCATTACTGTGCTTTATTTTATTTGTTTTTGTAATTTTGGTGGCCCGAGTTACAAATGAGGCTCATGGCTGGTTTCTTGAGATCTCTCTCGCCTGGTTAGACAAAATCAACTTGAAACTTGAGAGTGGATATTTGGACTGGTTCAGATTTCACTCATTAATAATATCAGGCATAGCCGGGGAATCAAACTCAGGTCACTCGTTTCAGGACGCATTGCGCCAACCACCGCCACAGTATTTCAACAACAATATAATTTAAGGTTTTTATATGGTGCATATAATTTTAGCAAACAAGGTTATTACTCTACCCTGATAGCCATGGATGCTATTAATACCAGTCTGTTGGCTAATTGGGAAGGAAACAAGTTCATGGTCACAATAAATCGTAGGAAAAAAACGAATTCAAACACTAAACATTTACAGCCAGCCACCATCTCTGCATGGGCCCGCAAACATATTCAATTGACTCCACACAAATTAGAGATGCTCACAACGTGTGCTTTCAGCCAAATGAAATTTGCTAAATTGAGCATGCGTAGGGCCGTTCTACCATCTGTTATCGTCGGACATAGCCACGGCCATTCAGGCTCCAAGCAACAGATTATATGACGGCATGCAGTATACACTGGTTAGCGTGCTGTTCTATGAACCTGCCAGCCTGATTTGATTACCAGACACGGCAAACATCAGTGGTGAGTGATATCTGAAACGGTGCTGCCCTCTCCCCTCCTTCACCGTTTCGCTACGACCATCGAGGTTAAGCATGGTCAAAAAGCCCAAATGACCAAAATGTAACGGTGAGGCTAATATCCAGCGGTGGATCGAGAATGGCTGGAATGTATTTTTTTTGTTTATCCTTCGCTACGCGACGTACGTTCTGCATCAATATCGCCGGGCAAAACCAAACAAATATTTCATTCCATACAAGATGACCTTGTTGCCCATACACAGCGGAAATGCCTCGGATATTCGAGCCGCATAAAACGAGTGAGATAAATGTACAATGCGATACGGTTTATTTGTTCATGGAAGATAGATAGGATGGGCAGAGGGAAGGAAGGAGGATGAGGGGGGGGGAAGGCCTGTCAGCCCGGAGGCTGGGTTACACGGGAAATTGCAGATTATGCCGAGTGTAGCTCCTCACAGATTACAGCGGACTTCCCCTTACCCACAAACTTGAATGTTTTTCAATTGAAACGTGCACAGTGTTCGCAGTTGCACATATTGGGTGGAAAATCCATTATACCCGGGATTCAAACACGCATCGTGCGTATGATGCGAGTAAAAATTAAGCATTTATTGAACATATCCGCAATATTACCCACAAATTTGCTCCAATTATAATCCGCAAAAAATTGCAGATAGTCGCGGATCAACGTGAGAATAGGGCGTGGCACGGATAACCGGGAGCTGTTGCCGACCCTGCAGCTCCCCTGGATAACAGGAGTTGCGGATAAGAGGAGTTGTACTGTAAATATATGTGCCCCTCTTCAGTGCCGCGCTGGCGGAGGCGACGCACCACGGGGTCACGTCCTGTAATTTAAACACGACCGCCGGCGAGCCAGACGCGCGCCCACACAGCCATGTCAGCGGCGATGGCTTCTTGCGGTTGCGGGCAGGGCAAGGGTGGTGGGGGGGTGAATGTTGTGAGATGGGGTAGGGACAGGACGTGAGTGGGGGGGTGAATCGCGTGATGTGGCAGCTGGGCACAGATGCGGGTCAGATAACAGGGGCCAAACAAGAAAACCATTTACTGCATGTGCTTATAGTGCAAACAACTGGCAGCTACCACATGGCAGAGGAACCCAAGTTCCGCCACCGTTCCGCCTCTGCAGGAACAAGCTCACCCGGCAGCCAAGTTAGCCGGGCCCAGAAGCAACTCCTGCCAACGCAATGCCACATCTTTGCTGTGTATCCTGGATACAAATTCGAAACTAATAAAGTAATAAAATAACCCATTTATTATCCGTTCCTCTCTCTCTCTCTCCTTGTAATAGACAAGTTGACTGTTAAGAAAGGAAAGCGGGCTTGGGTAGGGCAAGAGACGGAGGATGGGGTGGGCAGCCCAAGGAGGGAAACACATTTTAGCGATCATCCATCCGCAGAGATGGGAGCGTTGAGATCCGCTCGCGTGCATCGCAGGATCGTCGAGAGAAAGCGACGGCTTGGGGAGCCCTCCATGGCAGAGTGGATTGGTCACGGCTACCCAGCGAACATGGAACGCTGGGCCAACGTTGGGCCAACGTCGGGACAACGATTGTCCAACGGTTCCAACTACACGCCAACGTTGGCCCAACGTTGCATGCTTATCAGGTTTACGATGATAAATTAAAACCAACATTTCTGCAGCTCAGTAAACGGTACTGTTTGAAGTTGTACGTACATCTGTCAACTGAATGTCAATCAATTTGATCTGGCACGTTCATTGATTGGAAAACGACACCAAATAGGTGGTATCTTAAAAATAGCGATGTAACGATTCATTGAGTAAAATCAATAGCTATGGTCACGTGACAAACATTACAATTATGTCTAAGAAGCAAACGTATGCTTTATGAAAACTAGATGCAAAATTAATCGAATGTACCCTTGAGCTAATAAGAACGAGAGAACACACGAGACTTGACGTTACAGATGGACACTATGAGACATGCAGTACTAATGGTAAATACGGCACAAACAATAACAAAAAAATAGAATATTTGAAAAAAATAATAATATTTTTTTTCATGTTTAATTAAAGCTCGACTCCAAAACAAGATATTTAATTGAATTACAGGTTTCTCTCGCTTTACGCAGGTTCAGCTTGTGCGATTTCTATCCAAACTTCTATCAAAGCAGTTTGAAATTCACTCGTGCGCGGCTGGGCGGTCGTACGTCGGACACCACTGTGTGTGTACTGCGTGCGCCACGCTGACTCGCCCCGACTGGACATCTGTGAACAAAAAGCTTCGTAGCTCATCGGATTCCTCCTGCAGGCCAAATAAAGATGGCGATTCTGGCGGGCAGCCGTCTCGTGCGCCGTTCTTGTTTAATCGCGTAAAGCGAGGGGAAACTGGTACCAGGGCATCGAATTATTGCACGCACAATAAAAATGCGCAAGCAAGCGTGTCTCGGTTTAATTCCTGCCATTAGTCTGAGACAGATGGAAACAGATGGAGATCAATCCACTTGCTCTTCTGTCCTCTCCTGGCGAGCCAGGGTATGGTGACATCGCGGCTAAAGGGGAGTTGTGGCATGACATTTGTGCGATCCGCCAAACTCTCGCTGCCACGGTGCCGGGCTATCGGCACGCCGCGCCGCCTACGACAAGCCATCGAAATAAAAACGAAGCCACTGTGCCGGCAGAGGACGGGGACACTGTACGCGTTGGGGAGAGATTTCCCTAAAACAGACCCCCCCACCCCAGCCACGAATTGGCGTTGTGAAACCGACACACGAAGACGTCGACACGACCGACGGCGTTCACAGCCTCTTGTACGTGGGACTTTTCTGCCTTATGAAACCATTACCATTCACACCACCACCACCAAATGACCTCCGACATTTTTTTTAACTCACGAAATGACAAGGGCTGCGCACTTACAGCCAAGACTGCAGCGCCACAACACCGACATTACCAGCGACTACATTACTTTTTTATCAAACATATCTGCTAACGTGTCGTCTATATTTAAGAGATATGATATTACCTTGGAATATGTGAACGTAAATTAAGTCACCACTATTATTATCACCGCGTCCTTTATCGCCTCGGGAAAGCCTCGCTGAGCCTCAACTCTTTTTTCAGGAGGGTATTGCTAAATTCTGGATAAAGCTACCGATCGATGTTGACATAAAAGGACATGGAAGATGAAAACAAACAACAGTTATTGCACACTGTGGCACAAAACAGCGGTGCTTATTGCAAGTTAAAAAATGCGTCATTATATTTCTAAACTTTATTGCCTCCCTTGTGAAATAGTCTGATCTCATTGGGCTCTTGCATGGTGACAGCCTTCGTGCATGTGCGTAGGGTCCGCTTGCGTACGCCTGTGTGTAGGTGAAGCGGTGGTGTAGTGGTTAACACACAGCACTGCCAACCCCCGTGACCCGAGTTCTTTCCCCGCTCACGACGAACATCGGTGGGAAACATGGGAACAGAATGCTGGGCTTTCTCTCACGCAACTCGGCCTTGAACGAGTGCCTGGACTGGTGCGTAAACATCAGCGGTGCGAGCCACGCCACCGCTTCTTGCACCGTGCCGGCGTTCATTCGGTCCTCGCCGACAGAACTTGCCTCAACAATGTGCCGAGGCCACGGCGGGAAAACTTTGTCTGTAACACCTTCGCATCCGCGTGGGAACGGGCAGAGTGCTATTATCTTCGCAGTCTCTTATATCGCGCAGAGTGACGACAAAGAGAAATCTAGCGCTGGCCAAAAGTTAACCAGACATTGCCAACGCAAGCAAAAGCCCCCCCCCCCACCCCCACACATTTCTACAGGTGTCACGGTTTTTTCTCTCCAAACAATGAACTGAAGATGATGCACACCACCATCACTACACCAGTGTCAATGCGTCCGAGGCAGACAAAGCGTTTACAGGTGCATGCGCGCACGCGCTTCCTCGGGCGCTCCGTCTGGGTCTTGTTCCCCGCCGTGCGCACCGCCGCGAGTCGAAGGAGACCGTTGTAAATCACCAACGAGCTCTCGGACGCTGCGGCGGCTTTAAAAGGCGATTATTTCGAGACTATTCGAACACAGCCCCGTGGCGCATACGCGACAATGCGGTTATTGTTCGTGTGGAGAGGCCGACGTGGAAAGTGCGAATGTCCTCGAGCTGTCCCGGCTGTAACAAGAGGCTTGAATCCCGCACCCTCCCCCCCCCTGAGATACGCGATGCCATCTGTCACCTCCGGGTTTCCCGCAGCCCCCACCCAACCCCCACCAACCACGGGCCAAACAAAACCCATAAAGTGGTATCTACTTCGTCTTCTTCTTCGTCTCGCAATTCGTAAATCAAGTCGCAAAAAAACACCGCCGACTTTTCAAACGGTACTGACGATAGGTCGGACGAACGACGGACCGGACAATTAAAAGTGTACACTGTTGTTGTTGTTGTTGTTTTTGTTTGGGGACAAATGAAAGGAACCGCAGAGAGCGAAAGTCCGAACAGAGAATGGGCTTGACGACATAAGAGACCGGTGCCAAAAAGATGTTGCACACTACTTGAGCATATTTGGCGCTACAACACAGAGGCAAGTGGACAAACAACAAAAAACTCAAACGTGCAGCGGTCACCCACTAACGGGGCTATCTGCCCCAAGGATCGTGACGGCGGTTGATGGCGATCCACACACGGGCGCACCATCCGCCAACCGGGATCGGGGGGGCTGTTTAGTTGCCGCGCTCGCTACTGTACATCCCCTAATCGGTTGACCCGCGCGGCAGCTGTTGGCCTCCCACGCCGAGCGCCCTGCAACGTCGGCGGCCTTCTGCCAATTGCGCTGCTGAATTATTCAGTCGCACGCTCGCAGGCTCGGCCGCGCGCACGCACCGGTCTCTGCAATTAAAGATCAGTACCTGCGTACGATTAGGAGGGAGATTTTATAAGGCGCAATGGCCAATACAACGGTCTTACGTTGCGCGTTGGCGTGGCGCGTACGCACGTAAGAACGCGTTGGAGGTATTATAGCCATTGTCGGATTATTCTGAAAATCCTGTTCACGTCAATTATATTTCACCGAGAGTGACATCACAATTTCGGATCATCATGTGGCATCACGTGATGTCACTTTTTCTTAAATTAAAATAAAAAAAGATATTGTTTTTCTGCTGGATGTTTACGTCAAGATGTACAAGTCGGGGATGAATATGAAGTTATTACATTAAGTGCATAGAGAATAAAAGTAAATAGCATTTAATCATACTCTTTGGTTCTTTTGGTAAAGTCTGAGGATGACCGCTTGTGTTGCGATCGAAACGTCGTGATCTATTATGTTTTGTTTTATTTTATTTTTCTATACTTTACCGAAAGAACCAGTCACGAAAGCTTCACATCAAGCATTTAATCAGTTTAAATACCAAAATAAGAAAACATAAAATGAATCCGAAATTTGGCCTAAAAAACCGTTTTGAAATGAATAAATAAATGCTGCAAAGCAGCATGTCATCCGGTGACATCACTTTTGTTAGCACGGAGTCGCATTCCATTATCACTTAATGGGAATCATCCAAACGCCTGAAAGCCGAGTGAATGCATTATAAGGTCATCGAGCTCATTACGCACAAAGTGCTTGCCACAATCAACCACAATATCTTGCTGATCTCGTCAAGGAGTATAAACCATCATCCTCACAGCAGCGGCTTTTGGCTAACCATCGATCAAAGATGGTCACCGCAGCGCGCGCTTTAAGGTGTGCTTCAACGACGCCTGAATGTTCTTCCTTCCGATATTAGGTAGCCACTGAAGCTATGCAATTTTAAATCATCTAGATTGAAGACTCATTTTTGTGTTTCGTTTGTTGTCCTTCCCGCATGCCTCTGATTTGCACGGTTGGCTATGTACGGTGCAAAAGAAGTTCAACACACGTACAAAGCAATCCAAACAAGTGCTGAACAAATCAAAAGGACGCGAAATCGAAAACCGATCCCCCGCGTACATACCATCTCCTTGCGGAGCAGAGCCAGCGCCAACTCCATGTTGCCGGGACGTCCGGCGAGCAGGCGAGAGTCTCCCGCGGTGCCGCCCCCGCCACCCCCGCCGCCACGCCGGGCCCGGCTCAGGTCGTCCTGGATCATGGAGCGCTTGGTGCACATGCGCTCGAGGTCACGCCACGAGCCCCCGCTCGAGTTGAGGAGGCCGCTGAGGCTCTTGGGCAGCGGGGGCAGCCCGTCGAGGCGGGCTGGCACCATCAGCTGCGGCCGGGTGCTGCGTCCGTTCATGGCGCCGCCCGGCCCTGCGGGTAGGGGCCCGCAATGCGTCCGAGTCTGCGCCCCCAGCACCACTCTGCAGAGGGGGAGGACGCGGCGCGTTGTTTTTAACACGTCGCGTGGAACGCTCGCGAGCGTCGTCGGCCACACGACGGGCCGGACGCAGCGCGCCTTGAGGCTCAAGCGAGCCTCTCCTCGGGATTGACCAGGTTGTACCGCGGGGGGCTTTTTCTTTTGGTCCGACGTTTCGCTCCACCTGCTCGGAGCTTCTTCGCAGGCTGAAATGTCGGACATCGCGCCCAACAACAAGCGGTAACAACCCCAAAACGATATTTAAGAGCTCAAGCGCACAACCGCGGAAACCTCTGGAGGTATAGGGCGGTATTGTTATAGAAGTGACAAACGATTTGTGCACGTACATATACAGTCCTGTTGTCAATGTACAGCTGAATGAGGACTTCCCCACACCGTGTGGATCGTGGGAGTTATTTGACCATACTTCACTATCCTGGTCAGTGCGAATTGTCAGAGTGCACAAACTTAGGAACACGGTACCGTACAACAATGTCATCTGCTGCACTGTACTCTGGTGACAATGTCGTCCTGCAAAGGAAAGCGCTGTGGCAGAGAGGTGCAACATGTCCCTGGACGAGAAAATGTTGGATAACACTCATCACCTTTGGGGGTCCCGAACCAGAATTGGTAATTCCACGTGCACATGGCCAGAGATAATGTCCCAGTGAACATGGAACGTTGAGCCAACATTGGTCCAACCACATGCCATGGTTGACCCAACGTTGCACGTTTGCTAGGACATCAACAAGCCTCGTGGCTGTTGTTACGTATCAAATGGGAGCGATGGTTCACCCCTGTAATCCAGCACTTTGGAGGCAAGGGTTATTGGGTCTGAAGAGATTTTGTGAGAATACTAAGCCTGCTAGGCTCAGCGGTGGCCAGAAAGACATCGGTACAGTGGACCAGCCTAGGCGGAGCTTTGAGTGTTGGGATTACCACCCTATGTGTATGTGGGGTTTCTGCAGGTACCCTTTGGTTTCCTACCAAATGCCAAATAACCTAATATGCAGGATCCTCCTGAGAGGCGCTGATCTGAATTAAAGGACATTTTAGCTCCGTAATTAACGTAACTGGTCTGATCGCACCTGATTGGCTCACAAGTGACGACATCACATTTATCCCTCGATTTAAGAAGGAAACAGGATTCCACCACGAATCTGGCTGTCGCCTGATGATGCTAGTTGTAATTACTGGCAAAACATCGTACTCGAATTGTAAATGTTGTGGATTTACTTGCCAAAAAACCGGTGTGATGTACTAGTGACGAATTGGCCTCGTTCTGTTTACGTGATGAACCTTACCAATTGGCTGTCGCGTGGTGGCGGGTTTAACGACACATTCATATTCACGCGATCCAACTCAAAAACCTCTATTATGGGTGACTGATTTGCCAAGGTAGAAATATACAATCCTTATGCTGGATGTCAATAAAGGTAAATTTAATTGCCGTATTGATTGGTAAATGTCTGTACGATGTAATTAAAAATACAGAACTGTATATGCAAAAAAAAACCTGTTAAAGCAAATGATCGGTAAGTCGTGTGTGATGAGATAAAGTGTTACCCACGCTTCATCCAAGACTTCTGTCCATGTGGACGTGTAGGCAAACATACCACGCTAAGAATCTTGATTTAGTTTGCAGGAATCCGCCGAGCTTCAAAGCTCTTGTTCGCAGATGTCCAGGGGTTCTCCCGAGTCTGGAGAGTCACCGTCCGACGGACTAGGAACATTTGTTGTATTTTGTGCTGAACAACTCCAGGGCTCAAAAGTGCATTTTACCCACGACAATAAACATCCAAGGACAATCTTTGCAGAGAGAAAGGAAGGGGGTAGGAGAGAAAAAATTGAGTGAGTAGAGAGGGGAGAGAGAGTGAGAGAGTGGAGTAAGATAGATCGAGAGAGTGAGAGGGGGAAGAGAGTGAGAGATATACGTGGAGTAAGATAGATCGAGAGATAGGGGGGAGATAGCGAGAGATATAGAGTTGAGTAAGAGATAGGGGAGCGAGAGAGAGGGGGGGGGTGGAAGAATAAGAAAAGATTTTAGATGAACGAAGCAAAGTGCCGACTACACCGAGCATCTTAAAAAAAAATACATAAAAAAGAAAAGGGAGAGAAAGCCTATCGAGTCTTGGGATGGTGGTAGAGGCACAATGGATTATGCCCCATATGTACGCCGAATCCAACTGGCCGCATTTACCTGCAGTTTAACCACATTGCAAAGCTGACCCTTTGTGTTCACGTCCCTTTGTCTCCATTGTGCACAGCAGCTGTTTGCAGCCAAATGCTCGTCGACTCTATACAGTTCGGCTTTATACCAGCAGCTATATCACAGTCGTCGCCTATGGACCACACACAACCACGCTCTCCTACCCCATGACCTTATATGACCATGCCATGCGGTGAACCCTATAACATTTGTACGAATGCACCGCGCGCGAGTAAATGGTAACGGCGCAGCCCTGCAATTGCTTGCTCACGATCACTGCTGGCGGAAGGGTCTCCACTACAGGGAGCTCTGAAAAGCAGCTCTCGAGGGTATTTGGCCTACTCTTCCACACGCATGTACACATCCTAATAAAGCGCACAACCGGGTTACACGAATCGATGCTGTTACAATGTTGTATGACGGTGTAGGGGTGGAGCGGTGGTGCAGTGGTTAGCACACAACGGTAATTGGCGAGTGACGTACGAAACGGTCCTGGGTCACCCCCTTCACCAATCCGCATCGCCCAGCGTGGTGAAGTATGGTGAAACCACTCCCATGAACATTACAGCATGGGGAGACCTTCATCCAGCAGAGGATTGACAAAGGTCTGCACATCATTATTGTTGTTATAACTACTGCGATATGACCGGAGCGCGTATGTTTTCCTATTCACACTTAATCGCATGGAACACGATACATCGGTATAAACAGCCTCGGCTTATCTGACAGCCATGTAGTTATTAAGCAATATTTAAGTAACCGCTTTACTGTCATTTAATACCCTCCCTGGACTTACTTCCTTCCCGTCTACCTCCCTCGTCTCATGTAGCTCTATTCCTCGCTCTCTCTCTCCGCGCTCTGCTCCAGCAAACCAAGGCCTTGCGTCCGAGCCTCCAGGCAACCTCTGCTGAATGGGAGGTTGCCTCTTCTCTGCTGCTCTCTCTCGAAGACTGAAATTCCATCTCGCTGGTTGCCAGGGCTGTTGAGACCCTCCCGTGTCCAATTCTGGCTGAAAATCATCATCATCATCATCATCTTCGCTTCCTTTGACTCTCCATCCATGCTGCGTGCTTTCATTCAAACATCGAGTTATCACTAATTGCACTCATCACACTTTCTCGTATCTCATCCCTTATTCCTTGGCCTCCAAAATAACAAAATATCATTTTTAAATTCCTCCGAGTCAAACTCCGTTAAGATTAGCGTCTGCTCATTTGCAGAGCATCAATTATGTCCATACACACATTTACACAAATTGTTAATTGTTTATTATTGTAATGAAATCGGGGGACAAATGTTCCCCCCTGCTTAAAAACATCAATCTCCAAATAAACAGCAATGCTGGGACATTCTGCAACGTGAAAGCATTAAACTATAATAGCACAGAGTAATGAATACATTTGATCTCTCAAGCAGAGTAATGTGCACGTGAGGTGGTCAGGAATTGGACCATATATGGTGCTACAGCGGTGGAGTGTTTAATTTATTGCCGTGTGGAACTTTTGAGCGTTACCCAACCATACGTGTGGGTCATCCCCAGGCTCTCTGGTTTATTTCCACTTGACACTCATTCAAAGAATGTGCTGCATATCACAATGTGGCAGGACTCTCCTGGAAAAGTGTCTTGAGATTCAGGGAGGCTTTCTTTGCAAAAATAATGGACATTATTATAAGTGATATAATCAGAAATTATCCATCAAACTTACGGATGATGGCCACCGTAAGTATTTGCCATCCTGTGATGCCGCAATCACCGTCACGCCTGCACGTGAGGAGCTGATATGATCGCTCCATCTCCATGGTGGTGGTCCTCTTGTCCAGATTCCCTTCCTCTGGCTTCCATACCACCAATAGTCGTGTCCACGGGCTGTCGTGTCCACGGGCTATCATATCCACTCGCAACCCACGTGTCCTGCCCAAGATCGCTTACCTGTCTTAACAGTCCACAATGTCTCCAATTCGGGTGTGTTTTATGACCCATGTGTTCGTCTGTCTGTGTCTCAGTGTAATTCCCAGTAAAAATAAATAAATCTCCATGCTTCTGTGCATGCTTTTCAGGGTTTGCTTCCTGCTGTCAAATTCTATGTTTCTGATCCATATGGCAAACGTTCGACTTGAAGCACACTGTTAGGTATATAGATTTTTCATCACCACGTTTAATTTTGCAAATGCACTTCAGCCTGCTCTTGTTTGCATATTTAATGTCATTATTTTTTATCCTGGTCCACATTCAATAATTGCCCAATACTGTAACACCAGTTGTGTTTCCCAGCAATATCCAGACATCAATGATTTACTTTTTGTCCAGCAGAAGAATTATTATGACTACTCAATCTCAACTCCATCAAAACAAGCTTCGGTTTAAAAAAAAAATGCCCCGTGTTTTGGCATCTTTGCATCAGCTGGCACACGCACAAACAGACAAAACAAGGCACTCGTCGGCTTGGACAGATGACAATCCATGAAAAGTGGCAAGAGAGGTAAAGGCGCAGCCCTGCAATTGCTATCTCATGCCACTCATGGCAGAAGGAGCCCAATCTATCAGGCTGGCCAGACGTATCAGAGAAGCCGTGGGAGTACAAAGACAAAGATCCCCCGTATAGCCTTAAACAGAACTGTTGGGGCAAGTGCTGTTAGCGAGCACCTATGAAGGCCGGCACGGCACACGAGGGGGTGGGTGGGTGGCCAGCACCACGCCCATGGGAGTATCCACACTTCACCCCACCACACGCCACCTGCCGATAGACTAATTGAGGTGTACCCCATTAATACTGATTGTTTGAGATAATTAGGGGCCGGGGGAATTCAAGACTCACTGCCCCCTTCCCCCCGTATTTTACAGCTATTGTTGGGGGGCTGCGTCTTATAATCCGGTAGATGTGTGCGCCAACCAGATGTATCCACTCTCATTGACACCGGGCACACGTTTCAGAGTGAGACTTACTCTCTGCAGCGTCCAATAATCCCGTGATTCGTTATTCGCGAAGCTGGCATTTCGAAGACAACCTCAATACTGTAACCGCAGTAAATACGCAATCAGCCTCTTTCCCATTTATATTTCTCTAAAAAAGCACGTTAGTATGTTTGTTTCACACACATCTCATCAGCCAGACGGCCTTAGCGTGTGGGTATTGCACACACAGACACACAATTTCAACAGCACCGATTCTGCGGAACCGGCTTCCACATCTCGCGCCTCATCAGCAGTCAACCAAAGCCACCGCCGGCGAAGCTCGAGTCGTGAGACGCACGTGTCGTGCGTGTGGCTCTGTGGGCTGTGTGGCTCTGTGTGGCTCTCACCGTCTCTCCCCGATGACGGTGGTCCTCGTGTCTCTCCTCGTCTCCTCCGTGTTTGCCTCCTTTTGTGTTGTTGTTGTCGTTGTCGTCCACGTGCGAGACGAGGCCGGAACGGAGAGGGGCCGGCTCGCCACTCCACGCCACTGGCGAGTGACAATGATGCCGCTGCTGATGGTGCTGGTGGTGCTGGTGGTCGTGACGGTGCTGATGTTGGTGGTGGTGCTGGTGGTGCTGATGGTGCTGGTGGTGCTGCTGCTGGTGGTGCTGGTGGTGGTGGTGTCGATGGTGGTGGTGCTGATGGTGGTGGTGATGCTATCACTGCAACGCGCGTTCGCTACAAAGGGGCGACTCGCGCTGCGTTGCTGCGGCGTGGGTTGTGGGAGCCGCGTGTGAATGTGGCCACGTCGTCGTCGTCGTCTTCTTGTTGATGATGATGTTGTTTTTGTTGTCGCCAAGTCAAACGCGGTTCAGAACCCCAACGACAGCCGATGGGCCCGAGGCTGGCGACTTCTTCGTGATGAGGAGTGTGCCGGGACAGTCAGCCAGAGAGAGAGAGAGAGACGGGGGGGGGGAGATACGCGTACAGCAACTGAACACAAAGCTGTTGTCTTGCCCTATTCCCGCATTACAATACAGCCCGAGCCGCCAGCTTAAGAGACATTAACGTGAACGCATGGCGTGCGCTGGTGATGATGATGGTGCTGGTGACACATGGAGCATTGTAGGCACACAGACGACTCCACCGCGTCTAACGGTGGAAGTGTGAGACCCAGAGCACAGCCAATGCCTCTTCGTGTCTCTCTCTCTCTCCCTTCTCTCTGTCTCGCCCCGCAATAAGCACACTCCAGCTGCCAACTGCTGCCCGCGATTGGATGGAAGAGCCCAGCCAGGGACGCGACTGGATCATTCCCGCCCACTTCCACGCGTGGAAGAGGAGGAGCGAACGCGTGGAAGAGAGACCAAAAGGCCAGCCCCATCCATACATTTGCATGGGTTCCATTAGCCTCCATCTCACTCCACCCACCACCCCCCAACTCTTGTCTGGCTCATGGGAGGGAAGCGTGTGTGGGGTGGCTGACCCTGCCCGGTCGGTCGTTGGTCATGCTGGCATTGTGGTGGTGGTGGAGCTGGGGGGATTGGAATATTGGCTGCGTATGTGCAACAGTGCAACGTTGAAAAAGACAGAGTGGTGACGCTACTACTGCTGCTGTGTTGGCAGTGGTGCACAAGCACAAATCATTAACAAACAAAACAGAACCTCAACACATATTCGTCTGTAGCGCTGCTTTAAAAGGCAAAATATAAGCTCTCTGGCCTCGCTGTGTGTTAGGAAGAAGGACCATTGCCCGAAACGTCGCCTATCGTACTTTACCCCCCGTTTGAGGAAGTGTTATTGGCGAATGTCACGCGATATAGAGCTGTGGTCTACGATTAATTTCGTAATCGATTGCCTGACCGATTGTGATTTAAATTACTCACTTAATAGGATAATGGGATCCCCTATTTTCGAGCAAATTGGCCATTTAAAACTAAATTAAATCCATTAAGTAGGATTAATTGTGATTTGAAGCTTTCGTGACTGCAGGAATCCATACTCTTTGGTTCTTTCGGTAAAGTCACGTAGGTATAAAAAAATAAAAGATCACGACGTTTCGATCGCAACACAAGCAATCGTCATCAGGTGGGACAACCACGGCAAGACAAACTGCTGAAAAACTGACAAACTTCAGCAGTTTTTCATCAGTTTTTCTTGCTGTGGATGTCCCACCTGATGACGATT
>CM025629.2:1635975-1650193 GCA_014621495.2 Entosphenus tridentatus | reverse complement strand
CCTGATGACGATTGTTTGTGTTGCGATCGAAACGTCGTGATCTATTAGTTTTTCTACCTACGTGACTTTAGGATCAATTGTCTCCATAAATACGTATGTACGTTATATATTATTTTTTTTAAAGTCCACCAGCCTGTTTGCTTTCCAGAGCAACATCAAGCAGAAAATTTGTTTAAGCAAGGAAGTTCGATCAGTTTAGACCTGGGTCTCATCAGCAGAGCTGCCAGATTGCCAGATGTTATTGGTAAGAGCACTCCATATACGAAGCTATGTATGGGCTGTCCGTAACGCAGCGCTGAGTGTATCCACTGCTTGCTTGTTCAGTGCGGGGTGTTGGAGGCTGTGATAATAGACGTGGGAGCATAGAGTTGTAGAACATTGATACATTTAGTTTTTACTGCCCTCTGCTGTCCACTGCGTAACTTCAGAACTTTTGCGGCCTTGTGTAAGAAGTGTTAAACCATTGCAGTGAAACAAACATTCCTCATATTTTATTTTCAAGTTTCAGTATTTGTATGATTTATAAGTACGTTTGGTGGATCATGCAGGTATGGAGAAAGCCCTCTTACCTGCAGGACATAGAGTACAGCAAGTAGGTGTGTAGACTACATCTACACAGATAAAAATGTGATCGTCTCCAAAAGTGAATATTGAAACTTGCCTTGGCTGGCCTGGCTAAGCACCAAGCTAATCTGCAGGAGATAGAGTGCAAAGTCGGAGTCTTGCCTATCTGTCAATGCATATTTTGGGGCGCCTTTATCTGACTTCCCAAGTGTAAAAACAAACTACTGTACTGCAATTGGCAAACATCCCACAATCAAGACACTCATAAACTTAATTTAGAAATTTGATGATGCTTGTCTGGGTAACATATGCAATGTAATTATGGTTTAGTTGGGTTTTTTTTCGTTAGAAAACCTAATTATATAACGATTTGTGTTTATTCGGCGCTTAAATGGCGTGGGCATATTCAAGCGCCTGACAAAGCACTAAACCTCAACAATACATCATCACGCACAACAAAGCTAAAACATAAATGGGAGAAACCTGAGGCTGTGAATCTCTGGGTTAGTCGAGTGAGCGACGTCACAGAAACAAGTGAAAAACTTCGCACACAACAGCACGACAACAACTAACAGCACCACCTGTGCCCACCAACCACCAACCCACACCACCTCCACCAGTCAGACACCCACTCAATTACCACCACCACCCGATCACCACCAACCACTAACCCACACCACCTCCACCAGTCAGACACCCCACTCAATCACCACCACCGACCACTCGATCACCACCAATCCATGTCATTTCCATCCGATTATCGCCAACCATCTCCACCACCCACTCTGGTATACCACCTCCACCATACCAACAATCCACCCAATCACCACCACCACCAGACTATCCACCCCCTACCACTAACAGTGCCACCTTGGTGCCACAGCTGCAACGCGTTGGGAGAAGCCCCCAAGCCATGACATGCCAAGTGGGCTCAGCCCTCTACTAAATGCCCCTAAATCCAATAAATGCTCAAATTTATCTCGATCGTAATGGGAAAAACAACAAAAATAATAATTGTCACCCAATTTATTTTAAATGGGCGTGCGACCGTTTTAACGTTACCCTTTGAACGCTTTTATTTCACTGCTCACTGCTGTTTGCCAACAGTAGTGCCCGTGCCCAGGGCACGCGGGGTGTTGAACGGCAGCAGCTGCATTCCGTTCCCAACCCGTGCCGCCCGCTTTAAGCTCTGGCCCGTGTCCACGGCACTTAATTCCCTGCCCGATTCACAAACATCCCGTGACAACCATCTCTACATTCGCTCGTGTAAATAATTCAGTATTTATAGCTCAACTTTGCCTGCATTTAGCCTAACTTTGGACAAACACAGGACATTTATTGCATGCAACCACGATGTTTTATTTACGTGGAAAGATGGGCCATCATTAATGGGAGGCACATTTGAGATTAGCTCAACTGAAGCGTACCTTCAAAAGCTAACATTTGGAAAAATCGAAGTAAATTCCACCGCATTTTGCAGTCGCTACTCTCCTTTTTCCAGATCGTCAACCTATTGCTGTCTGCCACCTTGGCCCTGACATCTGCGCCTTGAGTATTACGGTTACCACCTGTCCATGCTTGGCCCGTGACAGTCTGGCAATTGGCGTCTGCGTTCGCGCGGTAGGACTCTATTTGTGCCGAGATATGTTACTGGTATTGTGTTGAAAGTTATTGCAGTGTGCTGACACGACAACAATGCCGTGGTTCGGTCTGTGGAAAAGGTGGCGATCCTATAGACTATCCCACCATCTGGTTCTTCGAACTTGCCCTTTCACTCTTAAATTCTGACTCCCCGGCCGTTCCACCCCTCCAATGGCTGTCTCAATAAGTACTGTAATGCAAATCTGCGTTTACAATTCGCTTGGAGGTGCATGGGGGGGGGAGGGGGAGGGAGAAACGTGGCAGCGGACGATGGTAGCAGGCCACCCCCATTCAAGCGGCCACAATGCTGAGATGTTTGCTCGGTGCTTTATGGATCTTTACCCCCCCCACCCCCACTGGGCCCTTTATGGCGGCCGAAGGGATCCCGTAAAACGGCCAACGGCTTCTTTCCGCTCGATTTGTCCCCAATGGTAGAACAAGAGACGCGTGCGGACACATCTGCGCCCGTCCGTGGGCATGAGTCGCACGTGTGGCAAAGTCAGACGGACTCGAATACGGTGGAACAAATCCAAAAGTTGTCATTGTGATGAACTCTTCTGAGAATCAAGTACACGTGCCGTGTATATGATTCTTAGAAGGCTGTCTGTAATAACAACAGCATCTGCACACACCATGGCAGTAGATGCGAATACCTGGTGCACAAATGGAATTTTTAAAACTCTCCAGTCGTGTGCGACCGTGGTCACCCAGAAGAGACCGTAACGACGCAATGCGCCGATCCACAAATACGAAGGAGACATCACAGCGACGATGCACTCCTCCGCTGCTCCTGATGCGGCTTTCTGCCTGGACCACCTGGACGTGACATTGGAGCTGTTGCTCCACATCTACATCAGCCATACGAAAGAAGAAGAATATCTCAACAGTTCGAAAACTCTATTTTTAGGAGGGTGCTGCCCTATTCGAATATTTGGCCAACACCAGTAACACTGTAAGATTCAAGTGAAGGTTATCAGCATCATCAGCCATGGTCGATCCAACGCTGGATGAAGGGCTCACCCATGCGGCCCGGCCACCTCTCACGATCAGTGCGCGTAGGAAGGTCACGGTGCAGCCCTGCAATGTCCTGTTCTCGCGCCACGGCTGCTGCAGAGGGCCTCCACTCGCAAAGAACGCGAGTGGGGCCCTACCGTGGGTGCTTTGGCCTGCTCTTCCAACGCCCGCAAGACGCTCCGATGAGCACGGTTGGCTACGTACGGTGCGAAAGAAGTTCACCATACATCTCGGAAGAGGTGGGAATAACCTCACACTTTGCCCCACCAACTCGCGACCTGCCGATCGACTAAATGTGACGTCCCATCAAAATGCGCAACTTTAAATAAATATAGACAACACGTTCTACTTAATTAAATATTTTTAAATAAATGTTTTCTCCTACAACATCAGAGTGCAGCGCCACATTAAATACGCACTACAATGACAAAAGTTTAAACGATTTGAAGTATTTTTTTTTGAGGGGGGTGCAGAGCTTTGTAACGTCATATTTGAGGGGGGGTCTGACTTTTTGTGACGCCGTTGTGACGAGGGGGGGGGAGGAAATCGTCAAAAATCGCGTGACGTCATTTATGGACGCCCACTAACTGCGTTGTACCCATTGATGCTGATGCGTGGACAGAGGCGGTGGAGGGGCATTTAAGAAACGTGGCCATATTTCTCAAACTGCAGTGCCCGCAGCATCCTGCTGCTGTCCGTATGAATCCGTGCCTATTCGGGGAATCTCAATTTTTACAACAAAACCTAAGGGTTTAGAAATATTATTATTATTCAAAAAAGAATGTTTGTTCGTGGGTTATGGGTTGCAGCACACACATAGCCTGTTTAACATTGATACGTATGTGATTCTGATTGAATATTAAACACATGAAAAGCATACGCTATTGTGATATGTGAAACATATGCTAATTACACATATGGAAAGTATTTTTTTCCTATATTTTATCAGAAAACTGTGGTGTGTGCCAGCTTGTGAGTGTCTATGTGCTAATTGGTGGCTGTTGCTGCTGAACGTCTCTATGTGGGGGGCTGCGTTTGGCCTCACCACCAACATGCGCCATCCCGGCCCTAATAGATCCACGCCAACAGCTCTTGCCCCAATACTCTGCGTGATTATAGGGGGGTCTTTGTGTGTATGCGAAGAGCGGTCGTGTAGCGAACCCAATTTCTGCTCACGACCAATATCAGTGGACCTCTCCTAGATCGACCCAGCCTTACATGAGTACCTGGCGCTGTTTGTAGATATTAGTACTGGGGAGAAACACTTGGTCGGGAGTGGCGTTGGCCACCCGTCCCCTTGTGTGTCGTGCCAGCCTTGAAATGTGCTCGCCAACAGCACTTGTCCCAACAGTCTGTGAAAGGCTACATGAGGAATATTTGTTTCTGAATGAGCGAGTATATTCACGTGTATGTCTGTGTGTGCATGTGTGGAGCGGTGGCGGAGTGGTTAGAGCACTGCGCTACGAACCCAGCGACCCGAGTTTGATTCCTGCTCATGGCCAATACCAGTGACGATTATCTGAGCCGGCCGTGGGCCACTCTTATGTCGACTCAGCCTCAGATAACTAACTGTTGTGGTGTGTAAACATCGCCACGAAGGAGACAAAGGCTGCGAGCGTGGTGCTGGCCCACCCACTCCTTCGTGTGCCGTTCTGGCCTTCATAAGTGCTCGATAACAGCACTTGCCCCACCATTCTGTCAAGGCTTTATGGGGGATCTTTGCTTTAGCCTTGCAATGGCGGGCGGGGGGGGCTGTCACAAAACATTTCTCTGTTCCCCAGAGCTGCAGGCAATGCTCGTGATGATTTTCCAGCATTTGAGACATTCTCAAGCAATCACTGGGGTCCGCCTTTGATGTTACACGCTTGGCTGTCGGTCACAATCACACCATTGTAAGTTCGGGAGATGTTCAAATATAGTCGTGCTCTCGTGATAAATATAGTACCATCACGTGGTTTCTGATGCAAATGCAATATTTGCACAAATGGGGGAATGTTACTTCCACCTCACAACCATGCACATCATCATCATCACGATCCACGGGCAGATAGCCCGTAGTGAGTTTAACACGTAGGCTTTCGCGACCAATATTATTCGTAATAAACGTTTTTGTAAATGTTGTGGATTCACTCTTCAACACACCGGTGGGCTACGTTAGTCACCCTTTGGGCCCACTTCAGATGCAGCAGTATCGTCCCGTAGCAAATATATTTCGAATGCAATTACACCTTGTTGTGATCACTGGAGTTACGCCGTTGGTGTGAATAGTAACGGCTCCATCTCCCGGTATCGCAGTTGAAACAAAGGGCAAGTTTCTTAAATCCACCCCAACTGTCTCTATCCACCCAGTCGAAAACCTGAGTACACCGCCACCAATGTAAATTAATCAGCAGGTTGCATCTCATGGGGTAAAGTTCAAGTACTTCCACCTCTTCCAAAAACGTCCGGCTGGTGTGAAAGAGTAGGCCAAATACACCCTCTAGAGGAGCTGTCTCGAGAACCCTCTCTCGAGCTCCCTCTTAGAGGAGACTTTTCTGCCAGCAGTGGTGTGAGCATGCAATTGTAGGGTCTGCGCCTTTATTTAATATTTACAACGTGGGGCACGGTGGCTGATCATCAGTAACTTTAACAGGAGCATCACGTGGGCCTTTCTACTTTATTTTAAATGATGTTACACGGCAGCTTCGTGCGATGCATGAACAGACCAATCTTATTTTTTTGTGTGGTATTTAAAAAGCAACAGACCGCGTTTATAACTGCGTGTTGCATTTGGAAAGCCGTTCTATAATGTCTGGAGTCGCCAGATGGATTCAATTTGTACCTCCTGCAATATTGTACTGTGGCCAATGATCCTTGAAGTGGGTGATGGAGCGCCTTTCACTGGAGGCTCATAGACTCACGCAGAGACTCACACAGCAGCCTATCGACACACATAGAGGCCCACCGATTCTGGTAGACACTTACAAGACAATGTGACTCACATAGAGACTCACAGATTCATGTGGAGACACACAGACTCACACGACAACCCACACACTCGCACAACAGACGCGTAGACTCAGAGAGACCCACAGACTCACACAGACCCACAAACTCAAATAAACACCCATACACCCATAAACGCCTCGACAGACCTGGTTTCACCTGAAGACGGCTGCTTGCGTTGTGGCCGAAACTTCGTGAGAATTATTTTATTATGTTTTATTATTTTTATTATTTTATTACTTCCCTTCTACGTGACTTTACCGAAAAAACCAAGAAGATGAACACCCATACAATTCAATACAAGGTGATGGAATTATTCCATTGTAACATCAATCAAACTCTACTGAAAAAAAAACGTGTCAAGACCCTCCTGCAAGAGACTCAGTGAGGTTTTCCTGGGTAAACAAGCATAATAATAATAATAAATAGGACTGCAATGGTTAGTCGATGTGTTCACATCAATGCTTATAGAGTTAGTGAAGCGAGCTTTATTTAAAATCAGCTGAGAACCAATTGACACGAAATCGATTCTCTTTGTAAAAGGAGAACTGGGAAAATAATTACGAATTAATATGAGTGCAGTATAGAAATGTGATAAAGGATCAAAGCAACTCGCACGCACAAAGCGATACACGCAAAAAATTACGTGATATTTAAACCCGAAATGAAACACATTTGGAAATGAGGATATCATCCACATTGTGACACATCAGACTCCAGCCTCCATTGCTCAAAACACTGCTGTCCAGACAAACGTCTTGGTGGAATGCTTCCACGGGGGGTTATGGTTTTTGCAAGCCGTTCCATGGACTGCGGCATTCCATAAAAAAAAATTTGGAAACATCTGTCATCACTTGACAAATAGAAATGTTCTCCCGAGTTCTTCGAAGGAAAAACAAAATGAAGGAAAAACAAAATGATAGCCTTAAAGAAAATAACACGTGTAAAGAGACAAAACACGATCTTGTTTAAATGTGGCAGTGCTTGGAGTCTCAATTTTCTCACCGTTGTTTCTCTCTTGCCGTGCGGCTTCTTCAACCTGGCCACATGAGTTCGATTCCCGGCCATGGCGTACGTCAGTGGCGAGTGATAATCTAAACCGATTACCTCGCCCTGCCTTCGTCAACTTTCACTGACCATGACTTCTTTCGCACCGTACGTAGCCGACTACGCTAATCGGAGGTGCAGGACAGAACAACAAACTAAACACAAAAAGCAGTTCTAGAGACATGAGTTTTCTATCAGGGTTATTTAAAAGTGCATAGCTCCAACGGCATCCTAATATCGGAAGGAAGAGCGTTCCAGACGGCCACAGCAGTGCATCTGAAAGCGCGCGATGCAGTGACTTTCTTTGTTTGATGGCCAGCCAAAAAGCTTCTGCGAGGATGCCCGGAGTTTGCGTGATGGTTTATGGTCCTTGACGAGATCAGCAAGGATGTGTGATTCATTTGTGGCAAGCACTTTGCGTGTATTGAATGTCAGTAGTCTGACACATACTGTGTGGGGAGGTTTTCATTCAGCAGTGGATCAGCATAGGGCTGTAAATTACGTATTATGGTTGTACTGTAATGTTAAGCGATTCTACCAGTTCCTAAGAAACCAAAGCTTCCCCCAAGTTACAGGAATGTGGCCACATTCCTTTGGCAATTAGCTAAAAAAGAAACCCACATACATCCACGAGCACTGGAAGAATGTGTTAATTAACTTCCTACATTTAAACATCCTTGTTCGTTTAAGCCTCACATCCACATATGTTAAGAAAATGTGCGTTAGTACCGTTATTGATATTTAAAATATATATTTACGATAAAATGAAGAACACCTAAATTGTGCAACCTGATTACGTTTAAAAAAAATCTTCTTATGAATGTTTAGCTGAATCTAATTCAGCAGTGAACAAAAAAGGGGCTGCGAGTTATGTGTATTAACTCTTTGATTGCGTAAGTTAACTATCTAGTGAAAACGCTCTTATAGCCATGTGATGGGTGACACCGAGGGCATAAGGTCCTCATAGTGGGCTGAGTGAATGGAGCTGTGTGGGAGGATCTCACTGTATTTGGGTTCAGATTCCCCCAAAAAAGATTGCGGGAACGTGCATCTCTGGAGTATTGTCAAGGAAGCGAGAGGTAAATTTTGACTTAAAACTTTCAAGACTGCAGGAATTCACATTCTTTGATTCTTTGGGTAAAGTCATGTAGATAGAAAGATAAGAATACAAAATAAAGTAAAAAAAAACACTAATGTAGACTGTAGCCTGGTTCTTAATCGGAGTGAGTGTACTGGCAATCTATAATGTAGACTGTATCCTGGTTCTTTTTAGTTATCCATTTTATATCTACGTGACTTTACCGAAATAACCAATGAATATGAACCGAGAGGTACACTATTGCCTGGCTTACGGTGTATACGCCGCTTGTCGAAGCTCTACTCTATTTCATGGAATGTTCCCACTCGCACATGTCGACAGTGACCAATAAAGACGGAGCAGCTTAAAAGTGCGCAAAGAAGCGTGGAGTCGTGGCACGCTTTGAATTGCATCGAGAGACAGAAAGAGGAGCACGTGGTTGAGACGGCGCGCGTGGTTGAGACAACGCACCCCACACTGACTGTCGAGGCTTGTCTTCAGGAGGGTGCTGCCAAGTTTTCGCGAGGACACCAGAGAGCCAGGAGGAAACCCACGCAGAACAGGGGGAGAACAGACAAACACATCACACAGTAAGGGTGCCCGAATCAGGTATCCAAACCTGGATCTTTTTACTGTAAGGTTACCTTTGTTTTTTATTAGGAAGCCACTGAAGCTATGCACTTTTAAGTCGAGGTTTAAGGCTCATTTCTTTCGAACGGCGTTTTGTTTTTAGTGTTGTTGTCCTCACCCCTCACCTCCGATAAGTACGGTTGGCTACGTAGGGCGCGAAAGAAGTTCAACATACATACCGTGCCCTGCACCACCCGGTTACGTGCCAAATTTGATGTCCTTTCACAAAAGCAAGGTTGACTATAAAGAATGCACGTGGAGGCCGTGCTGACTGACTCTCACAGTGTCAAGCCCCCCCCCCTCTCTCGCTGTGGCCGAGCGACAACCCAGAGGCCTGCGCGTGATTGACGGGCAGGCTCGCAGCCAGTGCCGGATGAGGCTCGTGCGGGGCCTGTCGCATATATTATAAAGGGGCCCTAAATAAAAAATAACCGAAATATTAAAACACTAAATTTTAACTTGCATAGTAAAGTTATTGTGTTTTTTTCATTTGCTATACAGCCAGATAATACGACAAATCGCTAACCTTAAACACAAAGTCGTTTATAAAAGTTGAAGGCAGTACAGTACTATAGTAATAGAGCAAGCGCAGAATCACTGAACCGGAATTGATAGCTTGAAAGCATTTAGCGTGGGGCCCTTGAAAGTGTAGTAGCTACTACATGTGTAGTAGCTACTACACATGTAGTAGCAGCTACATATGAAGATACTTTTGCTACTCGGATAATTATCCGGTACTGCTCGCTAGTGTGGTGGGGCTCTCCGTAAGCATTCGAATGGCGCGTGTGTGCAAGTGAGGACCAAAGGAGCTTAACGGAGTGAGGGCGCACACGATTTGTACGTATGTTGAACTTTCTGTCGCGCTGTGCGTAGCCAACAGTGCTGATCGGAGGTGCGGGGGTAGGGCAACAAACAAAGAGCTGTTCTCAAGAAATTCGTTTTTTCTTCTATCGAGATGATTTATAAGCGCATACAGCTCCAGTGGCTTCCTAATATCGAACGGAAGAGCGTTCCAGACGGCTGCAGAAGAGCATCTGAAAGCCCGCGATGCGGTGACCACCGCCTTTGTTCGATGGCTGGCAGCCAAAAGGCGGTTGCTGCTGCGGGGATGACGAGCGGAGTTCGCGTGATGTTTTGTTCTCCTTGACGAGATCAGCGAGATACACTGAACGCGTCGGCTCGCGTGACCAACGTTGCACATCACAATTGATTTCGTGGGGTCATACCGCGTTTGTAGACAGCCAACGGTGTGTCAATGTTGTGCACTCGACGATGCTGTCTGTAGTTCACGTAGACAAACGTCGTGCGCTAATTGTTGAATGCGTGTGTTGATTTCTCTCTTTCGGCAAATCGCGGTGTTGCTGAAGCAACAACAATCGTCACGTCTGGTCACGTGGGAACTTTCTTTATTTTGGCTGTGCCGGGTGGAGGAGGGTTGTACGACACACATTGGCAACGTACTCACGTGATCTCACCTAAATAAATAACACGTCAATTGTGAATCGGTACATGCAACGCCGACTATGATAACAATGAGAGTTAAATCTTGACTCAAAGCTTTCGTAAAAATAACAAAAAACTACTCAGAGCACTGGGCAGAAATCACATCTGCCAAGTGCTCTGAGTAGTTTTTTAATATTTTTTGTTATTTTTTTTCTTTGACCCTATCTACGTGACTTTACCGAAAGACCCAAGAATATAGTAGCAATGATAGTGATATTTCAGATGCCTCTGTCAAACCACTGCTAGATGAAGGCCTGCCCACACCATGTCGGTCCTGGGCATTGTTTGACCATACTTCACCACGCCACGACTGCTAGCCGTGGGCGGAAATTGAACTCAGGTCACCGGGTTCAAATCACTGACACCACCGCTCCATCCCCCCATAATTTAATTAAACGCATCGCCATGACCTCTAGATCAGCAGCTCGGGATGCTGGAGATTAAACATAACCTTCCAGGAATTGTCCATTAAAACGTTGCAGCGACTGGGCGTGAGCTCTTTCCAAAAAATGCAATTAAAAGCAGATTACTGCCGCTCGCGGGGGCCCTTTCAGCGTCATTAAAGCGTCGCTGCGCTCGCCACGTGTAAGCCGGCGGTGCTGCTCTTGATGTTGTTCTAGCCGCGCCGTGCGCTACTGCAGCAGTCCCGTGTGACAAGCGCTATACTTCGATTGTGTAGAAAGATCTGCACTGATAATAGTAATAGTAAATAATCCCGCATAATCGAGTGACAAACACAAAGTTATCGGAATCAAGTAAATGCGGTATATCGTTATGTATTTCGTAAAAGGAAAAGGTGCAGCGCCGTGATTACTTGCTGAAGGTGACGCTGGCAGAAGGTCCTCCGCTAGAGGGAACCCTAGATAGCCACTCTAGACGGCGCTTTGGTCTACTCTTCCATCTACGTTTTACTTTTCGTACCCGTCCACCAAATGTCCTTCCAGTGGCGTGCACGCCCCCAGCGCCTGCGGGTTGACCTGCCGCGAGAGGGTCACCGCCGCGTGTCCCGGTTGAACCTTGACCTGCCGACTTGGGTGCGAATTCTGTTCAGAATTCTCCACGTGGTCCGCCCCGTAGGGAAGTTGCTCCTGTGGGAAGAGGGCCGTTCACTCTTCCTAATATCGGAAGGAAGAGCGTTCCAGAAGGCCGAAGAAGCGCATCTGAAAGCGCGCGATGTGGTGGCCGTTCTTTGTTTGACGGTCAGCCAAAGCCGCTGCGTGGATGACCGGATTTTGCGTGATGCTTTATGCTCCTTGACGAGATCAGCAAGGTATTGTGTTTCACTCGTGACAAGCACTTTGTGCGGAACGAGTGCTGTTGTGACTTGAGGCGTTTGACTGCAGCGGCGACGGTGGTGTCGAGGCTGTTTGTAGCCTCTTCTCTGCTCGACTCGCCACAGCTCTCCAGATGTCCGGTGGTGCTTCACCGGCAAAGGATGTCCACGGTGGTGATTTCACGTTTGTGGGTTTGAGGCAGCCTCTAATAATGCGGCAGGCGTCACTGAGTGCAGGGTTTGTCGTCCTTGCTGATCGTTCCCAAACTGTGCTGGAGTAGCACAAGTTGAGTGCCGTGGTGTTGAACGTGGCCAGATGTGTTGGTCGAGGTGGAAATACCCACACTTTACCCCGCCACATGCGACTCACGACGGCGTCCCCCCCCCGGTCGTCTGAGATTTTGAACGGCACATTTCCGCAAGAGGCATTACAATCTTTTATTTCACGAACTGCAATGTAATTATGACAAAAAAAATGTCTTAAAATGCTCGGCCACTCTTCGGCACGATAAACTGCCTTAAACCCCGTAAATCGTGCGTAGAGCATCGTGTATTTTGACAACAGCTAAAGATTTCGGCAAAGGAAAACAGAAAAAAAAATCTAATTTATTATTCCTAGAGCCTGATCGAGGCTGGTATTGGACAAAAAGCACACGCATACACACACGAGCGCCTTTTGAGTTTGCTGCGTTATTTTGCCAAGTTTAAGACAAGCTGAGCAAGCGGCAGGAAAAATAAACACGCATTCATCACATACAAGTGCAGAGGCTGTTGAACGGGCCTTGAGTGCATAGGGAATGTGGTGGGAGTTTGGTAGATGGTTGGGTGGTGGGGTGGGTGGGTGGGCTCGGATGTGGGGGTTGAAGTTGGTAGTCAGGGAGTGGGTGGACTGGCCCACACCACGGCCGGGCGTGGTATTGGCCACAACACCCCCTCCTGTGCCATGCGGGCCTTCATAGGTGCTCGCTAACATAACTTGCCCTGACAGTCTGTTCAGGCTATAGGGGAAATCTTTGGATTGGAAGGATGATGACCTTAGCAGGACAGGGATTTCAGAGGGACGGTTTTGAGAGATGGTGGCTGTGTACAGAGAGTAGAGCTGTAAGATTCACAAAGGTCAGTTCACCCAGGGCAATAGGATTAAAATCACCAAACTTGAAAAGTTCACACATTTTTGTCAATCCACTGCTGAATGAAGGCTTTCGCCACGACCTGTTGTTTGGCTTCACTTCACCACATCTTGGTGAAAGGAGCCCTTTAGGGGCCGGTTCAGATACCACTCGCATTCTAACGTTAGCCGTGGTTGAGAATCGAACTGGGCTCGTCGAGTTTCGTAGTGCGGTGAGTTGCACTCGGAACTCGACGGCCCGCGGTCCATTGCGCCCGCCAAGTGCACAAGCCATGAGCCTTGACATTTGGAGGAGGAAAACAATTCCCGAGAAGTATCGCCGATTGTAGCCAGTGTCCCGGTCCACTTTAAGCTGCGTTCACACAACACATGGATGATAAAAAAAATCTGCCGTGTGCCAAAAATGCGCTCGACACCCACGCACGCCTGCATCCCTTCTCCACATTTCTGCAGCCTTTGCGCAAAGACAGGCAACGGGAGGGGTTTTTTTTCATCCTTTCGGGAAAGTTATATCGTGGACCCAAAGGGAAATTAGCCGCATTCCTCTTCGCCGGGAAGGACCGAGCATGTAATAAACCCGTGTTTGTCCAAGCCTGCCAACAGGACGGCGGAATGTGGAAAACCACACTGTAGAAGAACTCTTAGCAAAGAGAACAGAAGGAAAGAAAATACAAAATGTGGATTGTTTGGGCAAAAAAAAAACCCCACCACCTTCACCGTGTACACGTTGTGCTCAACACGATGTTTTGTTATCCCAGTAACAGCAGCCGTGGCATGTGAAGGTTGGACGCTGCCCTGGCGCGTCCACGCTGTTTTCGTGAAATAATTTCGGATGCAGTGACTGTAGACTATAATGCAGTGACTGTAGACTATAATGCAGTGACTGTAGACTATAATGCAGTGACTTTAGACTATAATGCAGTGACTGTAGACTATAATGCAGTGACTGTAGACTGTTTAATGCAGTGATTGTAGACTGTTTAACAACAGTGATTGTAGACTGTTTAATACACTGACTGTATAAACAACTCCCATGAATGACACCGTGTCGGGAGACCAGCTTCATCCAGCAGTGGATTTACAAAGGGCCTTATAGTTTTATTTGCTTGTAACTGCATTTATAAAGCACACACAGGCACCCAGTGATATCGCATGCAGTATATTAAGATATACATGAATGCAAGTCAATCTTTGCAGATTGTTTAAATCATAAGCGCATTCACAAGTGACATGTTTCGCATGTGTTTGATAATGCCGTATTAAGTGCGGCAAAGGTTCATTCGTAGTTACACGCAGCGATGGCGCCATCCATAAATGACGTCACGCACCTAGGGGGGGGTGGGGTCAGACATTT
>CM025629.2:1625240-1635875 GCA_014621495.2 Entosphenus tridentatus | reverse complement strand
AATATAGACAACACTTTCTACTTCATCAGTATAGACGTTTTAATAAATGTTTTCTCCTACAACATCAGAGTGCAGCGCCACATTAAATACGCACTACAATGACAATAGTTGAAAGCGATTTGAAGCGATTTGAAACATGTTTTTTTGGGAGGGGGTCTGACTTTTTGTGATGCCGTGTGACGAGGGGGGGGGGAATCATCCAAAATCGCGTGACGTAATTTATGGACGGCCCCTATGCACGTGCATTTATAAAAGCACCACTCGAAGCAAAAAAGGAACGGGAAAAGGAAACTTTGGTTATGCTGATGAAGACAAAGCCACAACTTCGTCAACATCCGTTGTTTCGAAAGGCCATCTCTACGCGCACGATACGGGAAGAAATTTGACCCTACAATATCTACCGACGTTCAAGGCGTCTTTACGGTGAAAACGCAGGGCCAAATTTCAGCGGGTCAGCGATCGCACGGCACGCCACATCCATTGCACCTCTCGCTCTGTCTGCGGATATCGGCCACGCACCTACACCAGTCTACCCGCGACCTCAGCAAACACTCGGTGAGAAGTTGAAGCCCACGTTCAATGAACATGGCTTAAACACCAGTGGCATAAGCTTCCAAGTGTGCACTGAGCCCACGGGACGTGAAGGCCTAGGTGCCAGGCCACGAAAATTGGACACGGGGCCCCATTTAATTCCTTCCACGCCACTGGTAACCAACCACTACCTATCACCATTACCACACGTTAGTGTGCATCTTGCGCATTTCTAATTTGCCCCCCGGCAGCATAACAAAAGGCTGCTTAATCTTAGCTTTCTTATCTACTTCTGCCCCCCCTGCATCACAAAGCTTCAGTTTGAGCTCCATGCGTTGCCTCCCAACGCTCTCCCCGTTCCACTCACATCGTTGCCTCCCAGTCCACAGCCCGCCCACACACTCACCATGCCCCCCTCCCTCCATCCCCCGCGACTATATCATTCTTCGTCACAGCCATCTCTTAGACACACTTAAGCGGTTGTGCTTTCGCTACGTTGTCCCCACCTGAAGAAGGACGCTTGTGTTGCGTCCGAAACGTCGTTATTTAATTTAGTTGTTTTAATATATTTTATTTAATTTTTTACCTACGTGACTTTACCGAAAAAACCAAAGAGTATAACTACCTATTTTTAGCAGTCATCCTCGCAGCAACAGTGGCTTTTGGCGAATCGTCGAACAAAGGCGGCCACCGCATCTCGCGCCTTCAGAGGCGCTTTTCTTTGGCCGTCTGGAACGCTCTTCCGATTTTCGGAAGCCACTGGGGCCATGCACTTTTACGTCTAGATTGAAAACTCATTTCTTTAGAACTGCTTTTTGTGTTTAGTTTGTTGTCCTTCACCCGCACCTCCGATTAGCACGGTACTAAAGAAGTTCCACATGCATACATACTCGTCTGGCGGTACTAGCTGTATGACAAAAAAAACAACTGAACAAAGCCCTTTTCATGGGCCCTGGCCACTGATCATCTGTGGATGAGATTAGTCCGAGGAAGTCTGTACAGTATCCCTCTGAAGATATAGACATGCTGTGTGCGTGAGATATCCGGTTGCCACCTGTCCTGATTTCCCAGGATCATCCTCTTTTTGAGGTAGCCGTCTTTAGAAAGCTGTAAGTCTTCCCAGGACTTAACAAGTCGTGTTTTTCCCCATACCTTTACTAACAACACAATTCTCAAATCAATGCGTTCACATGATTGAACCCTCTTTCGCTATTGTGGGTTATTTTATTCTCATGATATGCCCTGGTGTGTGTTGTACCTCAGGAGGTGGCAACCCTTAATGAGTGTGTTCTGTTTCCAATATGATGTTTCCAAAAGTATAAACCATGTGTTTGTTTCTTACATTGCAGGTGATGTTACCCGTATTTGAACCGATACAATCTTCACGGTGGTGTTGTTGCCACTGTTGTATAGGAGACATGGCACCGCCTGAAGTTAGTTGCAATGCCTATTCAGTGCCCCCTGTCAAATTCTCCGCTTTTTGTTTTCCACGGGGCTGGCATGGACCCCTCCAGCCCCAAGTCCCGGCGCAGTGGCACCGCCTGCACACTCGATAGCGAAGACGCGGCGGTAAAATAATCTAACAACAACAACAAAAATGTTTGTACGATTACGCGTAGTAGTTGTCTCAGTCTAAAGATATGTTAGCAGCCCCACCGTTCGTTTTGGCAAACGAAGCGCGACACACAGGGACGCCAAGATTCATGGCCGTGCTGTCATCGTGCAAAAACACAATTCCATCGCAGCAGAGAGCCCCCTGGGTCAATCACGTCGCAACATTTCCAGTGGCTCAAGTTCAGTCTTGCCTCAGAAAGCGAATTCTGTCACTGGATATGAAGCGGTGCCTCCAGTGCCAAAACGCTTGAGCCACTTTGCTGTGCTGCGTTTGCTCGAAAAACTATTTTCGCTTACGCGGCGCACAAGGGGGGGGGGGGGGTGAAGAAAGGGTTCCCTTCACACGCAGCCGATGCAGAACGGCGCTCGCTGATGAATAACTCGCCGTTTGAACGTATCACATGGGACCTTTTTTGCCAATATGAACGTATACAAAATAATAATAGGTTTTATCCTTTCTGGCAATAACACGCAACGCCAAGTAGATGCCTTTGTCAAGGAATGAAGTCTGCATTAACCACACGCCTCGTCTCACCAGTGTCAGACCAGTGAACAACGCCCAAAGGCGACTCGTACAAAGGCAATGCACGTTGCCGAGTATTACTCGCTCGGGATGAGTAGCTATATCTCGGGATAACCTTGTTTTTAATACCGTAGAGCCTGTCCTATCTTGTCAGATCCCAGAAGCTAAGCAGGGCTTTGAGCCTGGTAACCGCAGAGCCGAGACACTGATTGACGAGGGCAGGCGTCAGACGCTTGAGCTGCGATTTGGCCAGGACAGCAACGGAATCTGGAATCTATCTGTGTGGTGCTTTTGGATGTTACATCCTCGAATGAGTTCATTTTCTCTGGATGCGCAGATTTCCTTCCGCAAGCCAAACACCGATCGATGGAATTGGCAATATATCTGAACTGAGTATCCTCCTGAAACTTCTTGGGGCTAAGTGAGGGATTTCAGGGGAACAGTATACGACCTATTCTCCAGATGAAGACCCACTTTCCCTCTATTTGAAAGCAAAAGTTGTTGGGTGCATATTTATAATCTGATAGGTGTGTCTGCGTTTGACCAAATTTCTGTAAATTTACACCGGGCACAAGTTTGGGGTGCGTCTTACGTTCCCGGAGCGTCTTATAAACGGGCGAATACGGCAGTAACCGAGCTGCACATTGCACGAGAAAGAATCGTGCATCGTGCTATGCAGGGACCTGCAATCATGCTCAACTGCTCAAGAGTTCCTGGCACGCGGACTGGAATGCGTAGGAGTCTGCACGCGGTCTAAATGTCTCCCTTGTGCCTGCCAATGCCTTGTAACACAGCAGTCCCACGTGTTCATTATCTTTGGATGTCGCCCTTTTAATATGGCATTGAAGTCTTCTTCTTCCAAGCCAGAAAATCTCATTGGTCACATGGCATCGGCTGCTTATATTTTTCTTCTCCACGTGCTTTTATGTTGTGCCCCCTCTCTCGTCATGTCCACTGCCCTCATATCTCGTTTCACCACCTCCAAATCTCCCTCGACTCCTCCTGTGCTGTGCCAGTGGCGTCTACATAGCAATTCTAATCTATGGGTCTCTGTATACGCCCATGGTTCTGTATGCTAATCTATGGGTTTCTAATCTCCATAGCCCTTCTAAATGCATCTTCTTTGTCTCTTTCCAACACATCTAGCGTTCCTTTACAGATACCATTCGTAGCCCCTACTAGGGCTTCTTCATTCCAACTCCTTTCCCTGAGCGATATTGCCATCATCCGTTCACATCTCCCCCATGATATGTAATAATTATGAGTGTCCATAATAAAATACAACTACATCTGCGACCCTTTGGCAATGCACTACTGGGTGAAGGCCTCCCCATTCTGTCGGTCGGTCGTGGGACTTATAAAAGCATACTTCACGACACTGGTCAGGACGGGCTGGTGAAGGGGGTGACTAGGTCTGGCTGAGATATATCACTCCTGTTGGACAGCAATCGATTTCAGGCCACCAGGTTTATAGTGTATCGCACTAACAACCGCTGCGCCAAGACTCCATGTTAATGTGTCAGTGTAGGTCCTGAAATTGACAACACGTTTGAACTGTTTGCATTTTAACCGGCAGACTTATTTTTCCCACGGGGATGATTCACCCACTTTTTCTTCCAGCGTATGGCAAGTATGTGTAAATACTTCAGCCCGGGTATTAAGCATGTGAGCCTGGCGACAGCTTTGGGAGCAGCTCGTGTAATACTGTTCATGCCACCGTACAATACAGGTCGTTCACGGTACAAGCCATTGGGTTGGGGTGGTGGCGGTCGCACTGCGGGTTATTGTTTTTTTGCCACTTGTGGAAGAGGTGTGCGTCACGAAGAAGAGGAGCGTTCGAAAGCGCGAGTCAGAGCGACAAAAATCGGACCCATCGCTGCAAAGTCGGCGGAAGAGAAGCGAGGCCACAGCATCGCCAGGCACGAGCGAAGCGAATGGATCGGGGAATGCGGAGATTGACAACGCGGGCGGAGATTGGCGATGCGGAGAGACGGCGAGTTGGAGGCGAGGCACTTTCACGCCGCCCGCCCTGTGGGTGTAAAAAAACCTAGAAAACGGTACGAGACGACAAGGATGGCTGTTGCCGGACTGCGGCACGCGTGTCCGATTAACGCCGAATCTCTACAGCAGGCGGGGGGGGGGGTCAGCGGTGCGCGTCAACTGCGATTTATGTGAGCGGAAGGGTTCCCCGTGACCCCTCCACAGCTCAATCGGGCCGCTCGCAGACCGCGAGACGTGCAGCGAAAGAGATAAAGGTGCATCCCCGCACTTTCTCATTGCTGGCAGAAGGGCATCCCCTTGAGGCAGATACATAGAGCGTCCCTCGATAGGGTACTTGGCCTGCTCTTCCACACTGATCAGACACCACGGAAGGGGCCTGAGCATCCGCACTCTCGCCCATGCCAAGTGGGTAAATGGCCATTTCTTTACCGCTGTCTGGACAGAAGTGGGTACACACGTTTAATTATTCAGTGTTCATTAACAATGCTTCACTGGAAGCCGTGCGTGGGCGTAAGCCATCAGGATAATTAGGTTAGTGCACAAATAAACCACGTGTGCACGTAAAGCCCCTTTGTCTATCCACTGATGAAATTGAGCCCATTTTGGTTGATTTGATCATCGGCAAAAAAAGAAAAACACATTAAGAAATGTTTATTGTGCATATTTAATCGTTAGCAATTTTCTAAGTGCCAAGGGTGGGCATGTTTAAGCTTTGCGGGCTGGCAACGATCCCATCTCTCCACATCGCGTGGCGATTCCAGAGCGAGAGCGACGAATGACCGAGCAAAGGGAGAAAGAAGCAGGCATCGACATCCCGGCAGGCGGCTTTGCCAAAAGGTGACATCACTTGTGGGTGGATGGGTGGATGCAATCACATGACTGCAAAGCAGTTTTCAAAACGAATGGCTTTCGTTCAGAAGTAAAAAAAAAAGCAAACCATGTGCAACGCATCAATCTTCGGCTCGAGCCGTACACAGTCGACTCTGCGTCGGTAATTTTCACCAATGCAGACTGAACAAGCGAAGAAAAGTAGGGATTAATGGTTGAATGTACCCTGGAAATTCTCTTCGGTATGGAGACTAAGCCACTCAACAGACAGTGGAATTCCAAATATCTCTCTCCTCCAACGGCGGACATGATTGGGCGACCGTAAAGCAGGCGTCAAGTGCCAAAAGACTCCCTAAAAATGGGAACGATGCTTGCAGCGTTTGTGAAAAGATGTTTGGAAATTCAGATGTGTAAAATGCCAGAATGTATTGCGCGCACACAGCCCTTTGGTAAATGCAGTGCTTGATGAGGGCACACCCACAACGTGAGTCGTCATTGACCATACTTCACCATGCTGGTCAGTGCGGGTTTGGGGGTGGCGAGGCGGATAGTACAGCACAATGGATCTGGCTGCACTGCCCTCTGCTGACAACGTACAGCCGGAGCAAACCGACAACACCCCCTTTAGTTTTACGCAAGGCGACCGCCCATTCAAGCACTAGGCCAGGAATCAACTTGCTTAGCTTGTGAGATCGGATGAGACCGATACAATGGGCATCATAAACAACCCTTCACGGCAAGCTCAATGAAGTTCAGCGATTCGCCTTTAAGACGTTCGATATCTTTGGTCACGCGAGCTTAATGTGACCCCCGTCTTGTCATGTTGATGATGCGTCGTCAAATGTATATGTCAAGATCAATGCTTTTGGAATTGTGAAGCTGCAAACATATGCGCCATACATGGGTGTTACAATTCAGCAACAACAATAATCATTGATTACGTATCCTGCGTCTCCCATGCAGTAGTGTACATCTGGCGATGTAGAGTGGTGGTACAGAAGTTATCTACGAGCGCAGCAAACTGAGTTCAATTCCCACATATGGTTAACGTCAGTGATGATTGGCATCTGAAGCGGTCCCGAGCCACTCGGTCCGTTTTGCCAACCCGCACTGACCTCCGTGAGATCGCGGTCGTACAACCACGATGGCCAACGCAGCTTTGCGTGGCCTCCGTCCAGCAGTGGATTAACAAGGGGCTGTGAATTATCACGAGTACAGCGTTGCATAAAGTGCTGTGAACGAGATTGAGTGCCAATGTTGTTTCGTAACCAACTGCTAAAATTAATTATTTAAGGTCGAGAGATTTCCACGATGACTGCACTGCATCGTTGGACAACGGCAACCACAGCGCGCTAGCCAATTTCTGGGATTTCAACGAAGAATGTTATTGTTGATCTGGCGTTCTGACAGTGCATTAGTCCAAAGGGCCACTCAGCCACCCGCATCTCTGGTATTTTTTGACTTGCAGTGTCAAAGCAATGGGCAGTGACAGAGATCTCTTGTGGAGATCACGCGTGGCAGGCAACTCAGCAAACGTCGTGACCATTTCCGACATGCGTTTGTTGGGCCATTCATCATTAGCAGTACGCAAGCGGAGGGGGGAAAATGTGATTACATATTTACAAATAGTCCTTTTGGAATTGTTTTTGTCTCCCATGTTTTGGGTAACCTTTCCATCCATTTGGCCAGTTTTCAGTTGTCTTCAATTAAAAAACAACTTTGAACGAAGCGTTCGCTCGTAATGGATCATCGTGAATGTGACTGCGTATTACGAGCAGACAGATGGACAGACTGACGGAGCTAATATGCATTCACAATTGTATCCCGAGTTGGAAACCTTTACAAATGCATTCGTGGGGGTTGTACTCCCTACACGTGCTGCACTCTTATCACAGTACTAGGAAGTATTTATAAAAATTAAATATGACACATGTTTGAAAAATATTAATATTTTATTAACTCTTAGCGCCGTTTAAAATTGCAATAGTGCACACAGACTTGACGATAAAGTAGACAATCCCAAAGCATACCACAGCAATCAGAAGGTGTGAATTACAAAAAAAAAATCGAAAACAAATTCACGAGGTATTTACAAAACGTCATCACAACGCACGTTTGCAGTGAGAAAAATCTCAAAATCAACCCGGGGAAAATCTCGATGGCTTCTCGATGGCTTCTCCCTCACAACACGCTGTGCGAGTGAAAGGTGGAGACATACTCCACGTGGGGGACGGTGGAAGCCCGAAACGGACTCGGGCCTCCGAGTCAGAGAAGTTGGTGACGCTTCGCCTGATGCAGCCAATCACCCACCTGCTCGTCGATTTTCTGCAAAACGAAAAATAAGGAAACAAAGCCACGTTACGTGTGCAGCATTTGACGGATCGCGAACGTCTGGATCCTCTGATAATTTTTATTCTGTCTTTCCCCTACCACTTTTATTCCAATCGTGTTGCTGCTGTTGTGTCATCAACACGGGAACTCTCGCTGAGGAGTGCACACCCCATGTGATAGACAACTGCCCACAGAAGATTATTTCATAGAACTGCTTTTGAAATCCCTTCGAGTGACCCTTTTACTCCACACACAAGGGTGTGCGCTTTCTCTACACGTCCCACTGGAGAAGTGTTTGTTGCACGGCAGTCAAATTCATGTTTCCATTCTCAAAGATACAATTGAGACAAAGTGATGAATGCAAATCTCACTGTGATGGTTTTTGGGTGCAGTCATTGGTGACTGGTCTGAAAAATAAAAAAAAGATATGTAATGATCATCAGCTATAATTAATCCTCTGCTAGATGAATGCCTTCTCAAGCCGCCAGTCTGTCACAATCCTGCAATCATCTACCTACCACCGATATACAAAGAACATTTTTCAAAATTATAGATGGCTAGGTAGTAGAGGTGATTCACCCCCTCCCCACCCAAGTAATTACAAGATTTATTTTATTTTGTATTTATGAAGATATATTTAACCTGAAGTATATCATCTGTAAGGGTACCCAGGGTATTAACTGGCACACACACAGGCACATGGCAAGCACGAAAGCTTATGAAATAAATGCATAAACAATGAATAGCACATCCAATGAAATGTAAAAATGAATGCATAATTATCCATGACTACAGCACATTGCTTGCTCAGGAATCTATTTTCTTTAACCCTGCAGTGGACGTAACCTCCACGAGTGGTGTAGATTTGTGACGTATCCCAAGAACCAACAAAGTATATACTCAATAGCAGTTGCAAGTGTGGAAGACAAAGAAAGATGATGTCACTAAAAAGTCACCTAAATAAAAAAATCCTTGAGCCATTCGTATACCTCTACAGAGCTAACCTACCGGCTATCTCACGGCACGTACACACATTCCATCGAGCGCCGGCTTTGCAAGGGTGCTACAGTTTCTCACAGTTGCCCTTTAATTGCCGCAGAGAATTACACATAAACCCTGCTTTTGGAAAGTCAGCCGTGAAACAACCAGTGGTAGAATTGCCGAGGGAATACGCAATTGTGAGCCGGTGCACAAACCCAATCACCTGCGATTAGCAAAACTCTCCTTTTATGGTGAACGGGTTTCGTGCGGTGACGTTACCGGCTTGCACACCGGGTCCCTGAAGTCTATTTGAGGTGGAAAACAGGAGTGGCTGCTTTCAGAGGCGATTAATATTCAGCCGACTAAACCCTTTTGTTCCCACTGTGGCGTCAAATAACCTGGAATGCAGCCCGATTGCACCACATCTCAGCAGCTAACCAGCGTTCAGCCCGGATGGGTGACCACCGCGTGCAACCAACGTGCCTTGGGGCTACGGCGCGGCTACGTGGTGGGCAGCAGAGCCGGGCGTGGCAAAATCCATTTGTTGTACTGTACATCGATGCTGCCCGCCCACACCAACTGGCGCTGCCCAGCGCGGTGACGTACGGTGTTGTTGGTGGTTGTGACGATTCTTGCTGCAGGACGTATCCTTTGGCGACGATGTTACGGAGGCCATCCCTGCCAGAACGTTTAAGTGACGCGGCGCTGGCACATCGAGCGGAGCGAGCCCCGAGGGCCGCTCAAGTGCGGCTGGTTACCCGCTGCCTACTTGCCGTGCCAAACCGGACCCAGACCATGACGCGCTCGGGGCAACGGAGCGCCTGAGACGGAGCGAATGGCGCGTCCGTTGCTCGTGACTCAGCTTGGACTCACCAGCCGGGCGTTCGTGAGGGACGGAGGGTCGCTGGGAGAGGTGGGACTCATGTTGGCGCAGTGCGCCGTGCCGTTGATGAAGATTGCCACTTCCGAACGGGTCTCGTTCCGCAGGACGCTCAGGGCGTGCCAGGGGTCGATGTCACCTGCACGCGGAAAATAACACCGACGAGAATAATACCGTGGGGGGAACGACGCAACGAATAGTCTATTTGATAACGATTATTGAGTTCACGACGCATGGAATGAATTGCGTTTTAAGAATTGATGTTTGTATAATCATAAGTTTTATATTTACGAGGATGCTGCTGTTGTGTAATGACGGTTAGCATAACTGACATGCAAGATGCTAATGCAGTTGTCTATCCGGCAGTATAAATGGGTTCACTGCAATAAGTCTATTGGCAGGTCACGTGTGGTGGGGTAAAGTGTGGGTACTCCCCACCTCTTCCAAGATGTCTGGCCAGCATCAAAGAGTAGGCCTCCTTCTAGTGGAGGCCCTTCTGCTAGCAGTGCTCATGAGTGAGTAATTGCAGGGCTGCACCTTTTACCACCTTTACCTTCTATATACGTTGTATGCAATGGGTTCGTGTAACACCTGGAGCCACGACTGGACACCACGTTCACGATTGTAAAATAAAAAAACCGAACGTTGAATTGAATCCCACCCAGAACTGTGACAATCCATCAACCAGGGTGGAGGTGTGGGAAGGGAGAAGATGGATCTTAAAATCCCCTAATCATACTTTAAAAAACATTATGCGTTGACAGCCACAAAACAATTTTGATTTAAAGCTTTCGTGACTGCAGGGATTCATATTCTTGGTTCTTTCGGTAAAGTCACGTAGAAGGGAAACAATAAAATAATTAAAATATAAAACAATAAAATTCTCACGACGTTTCGACTGCAACACAAGCAATCATCATCACACCTGATGATGATTGCTTGTGTT
>CM025629.2:1598113-1624840 GCA_014621495.2 Entosphenus tridentatus | reverse complement strand
TACGTGACTTTACCGAAAGAACCAAGAAGATGAATCCCTGCAGTCACGAAAGCTTTAAATCGAAGAGTGGACAGTCGGACGAGTGGACAGTCGGACGAACGAACGGCGGGACGAGCGACGCACCGTTGACGAAGAGGATGCGGCTGCCGCGGGGGTGGTCGGCGCCGTAGTACTCGTTGGTGAAGCGCACGGCGCTGGCGACGGAGGCGGGGTCCACGCCGAAGACGCGGCTGCACAGATCCAGGTTCCAGCTCAGTGTCATGAGCTGCAGGAAGGGGCAGTCGCGCTCGCTCACGCACGTCTGGTCTGGATCGCGCGCGCAGACACGCGCAGACACACCACATGCGGGAGAGAGAGAGACGGATGGATAAAAATGCTTGACCCCAAGTGGCATAGCACGAGCAGGCACCACTGAGATCCTGGGTTGGAAGCTTGGAATATTGAGATGTTTAAATGGAGGTTCTCAAGCGTAGTGGAGTTGATGGTCTCGCTGACGACTTCGCAAGCAACAAAACTATCCCATTAAATTAATCTTTTATTTAATTACTTTTGGCTAAAATTCCAGCTCTTAATATTTAAACGTAATTTCGGTATTTATTGACGTGCTACAGACATTCTTGGCAGGGTATAGTTGCACGGTGAAGTCAGTTTCCGGGTCCATTTTCTGACACGGGGCGACGCACTGCCATCCACTGCATTCCGAATTAAAATTTATTCGCCTCATTACGAGGGCAATAGCGCACTCGCAATGTAATGGTAAAACGGGCAGGCCTGCAATTGCTTGTTCGACTTGAGAGAGCTCTTGACAGCCTCTCTAGAACGTATTTGACCAATTCTTTCACACTTTACCGGACGTCTTGAAAGAGGTGGTCGTAGCCCACACTATACCCCCACCCCCCCTCTTCCATTACACTTAACCTGCCGGGGAGATAAAAAAAAAACTATTTCAACTGCCGTGCCAGATGATGGAAATCGGACCGGCAACCGTTTCACTGCGGCAGGATCCCAAATGTCGTGCAACTGGGAAAATAACAAAATAATGAATGGATAACCACCCGACCGCATTCAGAGCATCTCGGAGGCAGACGCCTCTGTACATTGTGGCGTCGAGCCAACGCGGGCGCCTCTCTCTGCACTTCTGAAGAAAATGCACTGCGTTGTGCGCATTCGCACGAGAGTCCAAATCAGATAATTTTCACTTCGACGGTTCCAAGTCGAGTGGCAAAACCATAGCGGCGGCATGGATAGTGTCTAAATATCCAAGCGTCTCTAGACGCTGCGCTTGGCAGGCGTGTTAAACGTCAGCAGTACATTCAGACAAAGTAAATAAACGCAAGCTCACAACGACGAAAAAAAACACGAGCGCACAATTCCTTCTTTGCCGCGGGAAACGGCACTGCGGTGCGTATCGACTGCGATGCAACGGCACGTCCCGTTAACGCAAGCCCGGAGCGAGAACGGGAGGTTTGCCGATTAGGATGGAAGGGCGAATGGGTGGTGAATAATTGAGGAAGAGAGCATTCTTAAGAATTGACGAAGTCAACGGTAGAGGAGAGGAGGAGGTATTAAGGCTGGACCTCAAGAGGGGCATCAAATCGGCGATGAGGGACCAACATCACCGGCCAAGGACCAGGAATGGAAATTCACTTTTTCACATTGGAGATGACGTCAGTAACTCCGATGTTTGGCACCATGAGAAATGTTGGAACATGAAAAATACGATAACCATTTAAAATAAGTAATGTCATCAGATATTAATTTGCTTTTATTGGTAACACATAAAGACAGACAGCAATCTTTTGCCATCACAGGTGGTACCAATTTCAATTCTGGCCCATGAACCACACGTGGGCTTGTGTGGAGTGGGGGCATTGGGTGGTTTGCACACTGCACTACAATTCCCGCGTCCCTGGCTTTGATTCCAAGGCTATGGATAACAGTAATGACGATTAACATCTGAACCTTTCAAGGGCCATACCTAGGACAATTCAGCCTAAAATGAGTACCAGGTGCTCAGAGTGGACACCACCGGCTATGGTGACTGTGTTGGCCACACCATTCCTTGACGTGCCATGTTTGCCACAAAATAAACTAGCTAACAGTTTTACCGCAGCAGCGTGTACATATAGAGGAAATATTGCAAGTAAGCATGGGGCACACGCACATTCATTGCCCAGTGATTAAGGATTCAGGGTTGTGGTTTTGTCAAATTTTTATCACCTCTCTGGTATTCTTTTCATTCCTTTCTGTCTCGATTTCTTCACTGCACAATGTTACCGATTTGAGTCTTACATGATTCATGCATTAAGAGTGTCAGCGCCAACTATAATTATAATAGATTAATTTGGTGCCTTGTTACATGCCGAGTATGTGGTGTCACATTTCTTCAAGTTTTTCAGTGGTTTTAAATAAAATGTATGACCTCCATGACATTTCTAGGGCAGGACGTCGCTCGAAGGGCTGACGTCTGATGGGCAAGAATAAGAAAGGAGTGGCAGCCAATGGAGGGAATGCTCCTGGAGAGTACGTCCACGATGGAGATGGAACGATTAAATAATCTCGTATGCAGGTTCTAGACGGATCAGTATATCGCAGGACCACGAGAGATGGCAGCAGCTGGGTTAGGCTTTCATCCAGCAGTGGGCTGATCATGACTGACGACAGATCACATGGGTGCGAAGTGCACACACATTCTACTACAACTAAACCAAACAATTTTTATTTTACCAGGTAAGTCCCACTGAGCTAAATAGCTCTTTTGAGAAGCAATCTGGCCACAAATGATAGCTCGATTAAGTGGCTTACCATGTGAAAAATGTAAAGCAACTAAATACTCTAAACGCGCGATTCTAAATGTGGAGGGAAAAACCAGAGGTTCCGGAGAAAAATTCCCGCAACTACGGGGAGAACGTGCAAACTCCAAATGTACAACAGGCGTCAGGGTCGGGATCGAACCCGCGACCTCCTGTATACCGGGCGAGGGAGTTAACATCTCGCCACCGTGGCGCCCTCTACTCACAGTAGCCAAACTCGGTGCAGGTCTGATAGGTCCACTGGCGCATGCCCACGCCGACCCGGGTCGCGGTCGTGTTCGACAAGTCTGCGACGAAGTTGGCGTAAGTATTGTCGGAGCAATTCTGCTGCTCGATGTTCAAGTGGTTCTGCATGGCCAACACACAGACGTACACGGGATTCAACGGTCAGAACACAGGGCCGCCCCGTCTCCGCACACGTGTATAAAGTACGCGGGGTGGGTAATTGTGGTGGAAAATCGAACCACAATCCGGATTTGCAAGATGTATAAAATATACTGTTATGGGGGTATAGTTTGATTGTGTACAGACGTCTTTAGCCTTTTATAGACACACAAAGACATATACGCGTGAAAAATACTCCATATTATTTAAATGTTATATGTGTAAACAGTATACCCTGTGCTTTATGCTGGCACCGAAACGTATTTTTCAGTTTATTTTCGAAAGAGACGAGTCTCATTTCTGCTCTCACCTGGTCTAACAAAAAGGTCAAACTGTTCACACACGTGTGTCGGAGAGGACTTTAAAGGGAAGCTTCTCCATTTGTTTTTCCTGTCTGCCACGTGCGTTGTGTGCGCCAGGTGTTCTGTTAGTTAAAATCTACAATTTCAGCGGGGTACCAATCTAAAGCAGGTACATTGACATCACATGGAGCACATCTGTGTTTTGATGAAAATGCTGTGTGTGGCTCAAACACGTGAATGCCCTCTGCTGATTAAAGACAGAATCTCTGCCCGCTGACAAAAGAGCCTCGTTAAAAATGATCGCATGGATTTTGTAACGCTGTACAACATGCGTTACCTTCTGAGCCGCACATCGCATGAGGTGGCGTCACACATCCCGACGTCGCAGGGAAGCGAGGCACGCGCATGGATTGTGACGTCATCGCCTTTGGGTCCAGAAAGTGGATTTTCAATGTGGCGCTGGAATTTTATCGCCAAGTTTTGGACAAGCCCTTTGATCATTTTGGCCGGTTTTCTACAGAGTAAGTCCCCGATAGCAACACGACTTCATAGTAAAATAGAATTCACATTTGATCCTCTTTACACGAGTAATCACGACAGACGGATGGGCACAGCTCGCGCATGAACCATAGTTGGTTTGTGTCGTGAATAAAAAAAACGCGCAGCGCTTCGAACCTCATTGAGGGCGACGAGCTGTTGGTAGGCACTCCTGTCCGTGTCGATCATCGCGGCACACACGGCCCGGATGTCGGAGTTGGGCATCTCGCGATTGTACTGAACCACGGACATGAAGATGTCGGCCAGGTTGCTGGCGAAGAGCGCGAGGTCGTCGGGGCCGGCGAACGGTACGCACGACTTGAAATCTCGCTCCAGGTCCGAGAACTCTTTTCCGATCAGCTTCGCATAAACGGTCGCGAATGCTTCGCGGACTCGGGACAAGCACTGTTGACAAAACAAAAAACGACGTTAAGTGTTTTGTTGTACTGCCCCGCGTACGCATTCGCGGTTGTGCCGTACAGCTCTACGATGTGTTTCGGGCAACCCTTTACACCCAACAAACACGTTGGTTTTTGCAGTCAATGTCGTCATTCGTAATTGATTTGTGGCTTAAGCCAGGTAATGATGTGGGCAAATGAATGTTGTAAGATCCTCCATAATCGAACATGGAATGTGGCCAAACAAATGAAATATTTCGCGTGGTGTACGAGCATTGAACACGCAAATTGTTATTGTTTCAGCGCCCCGCTACGTTGAATAATTCTCAGAAGCAAATCGAGCAATTAAGAGGCTACATTTGGCTTGAAACTGCATCCGACATCTTCAATAGAGAATCCAGTAAAAGTCTGTGGTTGTGTTGTATAGCTCTCTAATGTGTTGTGAGGAGCCCTTTGATAAAACTGGAAAATGTTTAATCGAGTAAGGTCCAATTAGAGACACCTGAATGCTCCACGTTGATTCCCATTGGCTGGTGTTTACGAGGGTTATCGTTGCCACCCCATTACGGACAGGCAGCTAATGAATAAACATTTTCACATTAAAAAATAATACCGTAGAGATAACAAAAACTCTCTGACATGTTTTCGCGTTGTACCACAACACGTTCTTCGGCATAATGTTCCGAACGTTTCGACCCACGTGGCTGCATGTTCTTCAGGAACTGCACGCAAATTATGACGATAAACTGAGCTGCTGAAGAAGCTGCCCAGCACACGGAGCTAACCATCGGCCATCCTGCCGCTCAACATGCGGCACAATCCGAAAACATATCTGAGCGTTTTTATTCTTACAGTCTTTGATTGCTTTCCAACTCTGGGTGACAGTGTTAATGCATTAGCTCTCTTTGAAAGTGTGGTACAAAGCTGTGTCCCTATTAGGGACTAACTATGTTGAAAATCTCGCAAATTGATCAAAGCATTGTACAAAATCCCAAACCAGAGCAAAATGAAAGGGTTTCAAGGAATAAACCGAATTTTTCTCCGACAGCCGCACATGAGCTTCCATAATTCTACTTAATTACTTCTGCAGACGAGACGTGTGGCATAATGATACATAGACCCATGATTAAGCATGATATTTCCTAACTTGTTTATTGTCAGCAGAACCAGCCAAACGAGTTTTTGTTTTACTTTGTACGTTTTGACTCAATTTTTTTCTTGTTTTTAACCAAAATTGTGTTTTTGCCCTCCAGGCGAATCTGCACCTTGTCGGAGCCTCCCACGACTTCGTCTGCCAAGCTTGCAGCGACGACCTGCGGAAAGAACAACCCACGATTCCCGTCACGGCGGTCCATCCCGACAAAGTTTCCCAAGTTTATCAGAGCGTCAAAAAGAAAGGGCGCAATTATTATCGTCCGAACTCGACAATTAAAATTTTAAAAAATACTTCAGTCCGTTATCCAAATTTTGACTTTCCGATATTACAAATAAGCATGCTGATAGCGGAGTGGTGCACAACTTTCTCACGGCCAAAAATATAGGCTAATCTATTTTTGTGCCTTGAGCCTCATTAAATTGTTCACTTTCTTTTAATTCAAGATAAAGGTCCAGCCCTGCAATTTGCCTGCTCAAGCCACTGCTGATGGAAAGGGCTCCACTAGAGGGAACTCCAGAGAGCCGCCTCTAGACGGGACGGTATTCGACCTACTCTTCCATGTTCGCAAGGCATCTTGGAAGGGGTGGAAGCACCCACATTTTACCCCACAGCACGTGACCTGAACTAATTGTGGTGTAAACATTATATCTGCTGCTGGGGGGGGGTAGGATTTACTAAACATGCCCAGTGTTTCAACCGCCGCTCTGGGAGATGTATGTATGTTGAACTTCTTTTGCACTGTACGTAGCCAACCGTGCTAATACAATCAAACTGGTGACCTCTGGATTAAATGTCCAGTCCGCTGACCATTCCACCATGGCAGCCTACATTATTTTCACGATGTTGAATAATAAAAGAGTAAAGCATGATGAGAGTAGAAATACAATCTGTTTTTTTCAACATGTTATATTATTATCAACGACTGCTGTTCAGTCATAGGAGAATTTTATTCGGAGACCATGAGCCTCTGCAATCTGTCGCGGTGCCAGTGAATAGCTCCAAGTGACACCACCCAACACACACGGTACCTTGTTGTAGCCCTGGAAGTCGAGCTGGGCACGCACGGGAGCCGACGACGCCACGGCCGCAAACACCAAATGTGGAAACTGCGAAAAGAACCAGAGGTGCAATCATCAGAGGAAAATTAGCCTCGTGTGATCAGTGCGTAGGGTTACCTGGGGAAAACTGCCATCCAACTTGCGGTCCACCGATTGAAATGTTCACTCGCGACTTCCGACCTGAATTCAGTTGCGGAAGAACCCGCGAACACATCGGAGAGCCATGCAGCGCCACCGCGACTAACCTACGCGTTCTCGTTAACCCGTGAAGCTCAGAGATATCGCATTGCTAGTCAACGGGCAGGCAAGCCGCGAAGCAATGATGCTAAATGTCAAGCAGCTGCTCTCGATACCTTGAGTCGGAACCAGGCGGACAGGGATCCTGGGTAGGAGCCCCCAAAGCAGATCCAGGTGTTATTCCGAGTCAGGTTGTAAGTGTCCACCAGGTAAGCATGGAAGGAGGCCAGGTCAGCCAGTCTGAGTCATCAGCAACAAGAGCACATCACAACCGGACAATATCTCACAGCAATGTTCATTGCACGCGGGCAATGTTCTCCAACTGAGAAGCAGGCCACAGAATAACGTTGGCATGGGCTGGCAAACAGCGGCTGCCGTGGGTGTATGGACATCACCATAATGTTTAGACATGGCTAAGACAGAAAATATGTTGCATCGGTCAGTACACACAGACACATTTACAGTCGGCACACACAAAGACAAACATCCCCCGTGTAGCCTTAACAGACTGTAGGGGCAAGTGCTGTTAGAGAGCACCTATGAAGGCCGAAACGGTTACCGAGGGGGTGGGTGGCCAGCACCACGCCCGACCACTTTTGTCTCCCCAGTGGCGATGTTTACACACCACACCGGGTACTCATTTGAGGCTGAGTCGACCTAGGGGAGGCCCAGGACCGGTTCAGATAATCGCCACTGGTGTTGGCCGTGAGCGGGAATCGACCCCGAGTTGCCAGATTCATAGCAAGCACGCTAACCGCTACAGTACCGCTTCCCACACACACACACACCACAAAACACACACACCACACCCCACAACACACACACACGGCCAATATTGCGGCAAGGTCAAAGATTGCTGCGGCCAAGCGAGCGTTGTGGCCACAGAGTTCTGCAGTCAGAGAGTGGCGAGTCCGGTGAGCGGTGCGGCTGAAGAGTGGTGCGGCCAAAGTGTGAGAAGGCCAAAGTAGTGCGGCTGAAGGTTGCTGTGGCCAGAGAGCGGTGCAACTGAAGAGTGGTGCCGCCGTGGAGGGGTATGGGCGTAGAGCGGTGTGTCCGGGGAGAATCATGCGGCAAGCGAGTGGTGTGGCAGGGGAGTGATGCGGCCGGGGAGTGTTGCGGCCGGCGAGTGGTGCGCATGCGTACGCCTGCTGGCTGGACAGGTACTGCAAGTTCTCCATCTTCAAGCCGTCGGGGTTGATGCTCTCCCCGTAGAAGCGGTGCTCCACGGCCGCCACCAGCGCGCCGTACTTGACGGACAGCTCCACGTGCTCGCCTGTGGCACGGCCGGGGTGGGGGAGGGGGGCAGCTGGTGTCAGAAACCTCGTTTCCCGTCTGCAAGTGGCCCTGCCCGTCGAGCTGCGCACACGAGCCATTGCATAGTACACAGTCGACCAATGGGGGGAGGCTGTGGTCATGATGGTGAGCTATGTACGTTCAATCAAATTTTACTAAACATGTTCAACATACTAATTTTAATATAACACGTAGATAGTTGTAATTACTGGCGAAACGTCGTATTCAGATTGTAAATGTTGTGGATTTTCTCTCCAGCACACTGGTGTGCTGTATTAGTAACGAATAAGCATGTTCTGTTTATGTCACAAACCTTAGTAATTGGCTGTGTCGGGTGGTGGCGGGTTTAATAACACATTTACATTTACGTGATCTAACCCAAAAAACCTATATCATGGATAATTTGAATATATTGTGAGTCACGTGTAGGCGAAACATGTACTGTTTGGTGGAGGAACTTGAAGCTGTTCATTTAACTGGAATTTATATTACTTATAATAATGTCATTTGTTTATCTAGAACGCAATATACAATATGTATGGTGCGGGTTCGTGTTTGCGTTGCTTGCGTGGGAAGTGGATGTGTAGGCGTCAGTGGACAGTGCTACGAGCCTGGAGACCCAAGTTCAATTCCCACTCATGACCAATAACAGCGGTGAATATATCAATCGGTCCTGGGGCTTCCGAGGTTGACGCAGCCTTAACAGAGTGCCTCGTGCATTGTGTACATATCAGCACTGGGGAGACAAAGGTGGTCAGGCACGGTGTTGACCATCCACCCCTCCTGTGCCGTGCCGGCCTTGATAAGTGCTCGCTAACACTACTTGCCCCAACAGTCTGTTAAAAGTAGAAATGGGGATATTTGTCTTTGTATCGGTGTGGGAAAGGTGTGTGTGTGTCAAGTTTGCACTTGCCCGCGAGCACATCGTATTCGGACAGGGCACCCTCTCCTCCAATGAGAAGGAACACAGGACCATCAGGTTTCTTCCAATTCACGTTGCTCACCCAGTAACGCTGCATGCACACAAACACAGGCAAAATAAAATGACGAACATTAAATAATTATTTTTGTACATTTAGTACGCAGGCCATTTTTATTGCGCAAGTCTATCACCAAGGAAGGTCCTATGATTCACAGACATAACCTGTAGTATTTTAATAGAGGGTGATATCACTGTGTAAACTCGTTGGAGTAATTTGCAGGCAATTTTTGACAAATTTGACATAATTGAACCACGATACCGACACACAACGGCCTACTATTTTGTGAAGCAGAAAGCAAGTATTTTACCATTAATACAACTGCAGGATTAACCAAGGCAGCCTGCCAAGTTAGAACCGTGGATCTTTGCAATAAGCGGCAAAATATGTTTTTTAACCCCACAGCCCCTTCGTATCATAGCCATCTGAGGACAAGATGACGGCAAGTCAACACAGATGGCTAGAGAACACCGCGAGAAGAGAGGAAAAACTAAATGGTAAGGAAGATGATGAACATGAAACCACTAAGGGTTGAGCTCGAGGAAGCAGGCCTAGAGAGAGATGTGGTTCAGAGTGGTGAACCAGGATATTAACCCTTTCCCATTCAGGTGATGTACCTGTTTTTACGTGTACATCATCGGAACGGAATCGGAAGTAAAAGGCAATGCGGGAGGGTGTGTGACACAGTTTGGCATCAGCTGTCACAGAGCACGGTTGTTACAGCTCTCTGCGGTGAGAATAGTGTCTTTAAAAACAGCGGCACCACCCATGTCTCTCAATAAAATCCACGCGAACCACTTGTGCGTTCCGAGACTCAGCGGTGAACGGGGGACACCAACTCCTGCAAACTGCCGACGTCTCGGAATGGGAAAGGGTTCAGGGCACTGGTGTCACCTGCTTGTACGTCTCTTTGGTGCGGCGGTCAAAGTGGTCGAGCGGCTGTTGGAGGAACCTCTCCTGGGGCATTTCGGAGAGGATGGCGTTGGGCATGGTGCGCTCCCGCTTCACCGTCTGCCAGAAGTGCTGGCGCAGCTGCAGCTGGCGATGGGTGTGCATTCGTTGCCGAGTGCTCCACGCATACCGGCCTACGGGAAGAGAGACACAAGCAAAGTCAGAGACTGGGATTTTCCACATAACGGGCACGGATTGTAAATTTTTATCAAACCATGAGTACACGTGGTATACGCGCCATTTGTGTAGGCCAATGCCATCACACAATGGTGCTCTGTGTCTCGGGCAACGTCTGCAATAGTTTTGCAGTCGGGGTGATGAAATTGTGATGTTTCTTAATTGTGTAATTTTACGTTGATCTGAAATTTAAATAAATAATAAAAAAACAAAAAAAACACGCTTTCATGAAATGTGCCCTACTCGTAATGGAAGAACTCCACGACTCTAGGAAGTGGCCCTGAAGCTTGCCATGACGTAAGGGGGCCGTAGTGATTTACAGTCAATGTGAGTTGAGCGTGGACAATTAGAGCCAAGTCGAAACATAACATATAAAAAGAATGTTTAAAATATATTTATTTTTAATGATAGAATATAATATTGTCATCGGTGTGACATAAGTATACCAAGTTTGCCACATTGGGAAGTGGGTAAAAATCGAGTTACAAGATTTGAGGATACAACAGACAGAGTGAGTTAATAAAAGCGAGTAAAGTAAAAACGCCCTCGTGTTGAGAAGCGTTCCAATAGTCGCCGATCCAGACACGACACAAAGTGCGTGCGACTCGCCTGACATCGCTCGTCTTACCGAGGCGTCATTTAAACAAGCGCCTAAAAACCGAGGCGCTTGGCAAGAGAATTGACGACGGCACAACAACAACAACAACGCACGGATGTCAAGTTGGTGGAGATGAGGTGGGCAAATCTGTGACGACTCAATGCTAGATTTGAAGTTTTCGTGACTGCAGGGATCCATACTCTTTGGTTCTTTCGGTAAAGTCACGTAGGTAGAAAATAAAATAAATTAAATCACGACGTTTCGGGCTCAACACAGGTGGGACAACCACAGCAAGAAACAATTGCTGAACATTTGCTGAAGTGGGCAAAAGGGCTGCGGTGACAAGAGGCCATATCGCCGTGATTTAGTTAATTTTATACCGACGCGACTTTACCGAAAGAACCAAAGAGCTGTGACGATTCGTCAATTCAGCGACAGAGAAACTGACGACGAATGGATCGAATAAACGGCGTGAACGAGTGAAAGAAAGCTGACAGAGTATGGAGGAGAGGGTGGTGTTTGTGAGAGGGAGATCGAGAGTGGGGTCGTGGGCTAACAACAAGCGAGTTTGTGTTTCGTGAGCAGAAACTTTCGTGAGCGAACGCGACCGCTGAATGTGGAGAGGGATACGTTCCAGTGAAGGGAGAGAGACACAGAGAGAGAGACACACATCGGTGGAGACTCACCGCCTGAAAACGCCGCGCTCCCCACGTGGAAGAGAGAGAAGCAGCAGGCGAGCAGGGCGAGGATGATGCTGCTGCACCACCAGCAGCCGGGCATCTTCATTACCAAGCCTCTTTATAACTCTCTACACACACACTGTGGATATCAACGACAAAGACAACCACACACACACAATGTGTGAATATCAGCGACAAAGAACCACACACACTCACTGTGAACATCAGAGACAGAGACAACCACACACACTCACTGTGTATATCAACGACAAAGAACCACAAACACACACACACAATATGAACATCAGCAATAAAGACAACCACACACGCACGCAGAGAGGATGCGTCCCACCCCGGCAGCAGCAGCAGCCACAGCGGGTCCCTTCGTAGTGACGACTCCCGATGCACACAGCCAACACGGATGTGAAACTGAGGCTGCGTTTCCGCGTTTTGACCTTTGAAGTTGCGAGCCGAGCGCCGCTCACATGACTATGACGACGTGGGTGTGTGATCACAATGACGATGATGTTGTTGATTAGTTGTGCCGACGATCTCGGCTGTGGGTAGCAGGAAAACCAAGTGGGTGGCGCGCTCGAAGGACGAACCAACTCCTTACGCCACCCAACGATTCATTCATTCGCGAATTTCCAGGGATTCTGGGTCATGGTTCGATTTGAAGAAGCGGAATTGGCGAGACACCGCCCCATGTTGTTGCGCTTCGCAGCGGTGGTGGAGGAGGGGGGCTCACGGGATTGTAACAGCGACTCATCGCTCCGACAGATGGCGCTGTCACGAATCACAGTGTAACAAAAAAAATGTTCTTGGGTAGTAAGTGTTATTTCCTAATTGCTTATGCCTCAAAAGTATATAAAATGGCTGTTATTCCCCACAAACTTTGCTTTTGTAACAGTTATATTTTGAAATGTACCAATTTTCAATGAGAAAACGTGGTGTGTATTTGTGTCATTCCTTCACATAAAGTCCTGCAACTATTTTCTGGCCCGTACACTTACTGCGCTTCTGCTCCGTTTCGTTCCTTCCAGACGTGAGCCTGAAACTTCCCGAAAGGGAAACTTTTTTTGCAGAGAAACTCACGATGGTTTTTTTATTACACTCAACCGTGGAATGCATTCCTGTTTCGACAGTCAGCACCCTTGTGGCCAGAGCCGGCCCAGCCACTAAGCGACCCATGCAATTGCAAAGGGCCCCGTGGCCAGCAGAGGGCCCCCTAGAGTCACTGCTAGCGAGTGGGTGAAAAAAATCATACATCAAAGGGGCCTCCAACCAAATTTTGCTTAGGGCCCCGAAAGGTCTAGGGCCGGTTCTGCCTATGGGAACCGGTTCCTTATTTGTTAACATGAGACCATAGACTTCCTATGGGCAGAGCTGGCCCAGCCACTAAGCGACCCTTGCAATTGCAAAGGGCCCCGTGGCCAGCAGAGGGCCCCCTAGAGTCACTGCTAGCGAGTGGGTGAAAAAAATCATACATCAGAGGCCTCTAACCAAATTTTGCTTAGGGCCCCCAAAGGTCTAGGGCCGGTTCTGCTTGTGGCGTTGACTCATCACGGGAAGTGCAAGAGGAAGCTGGCTTTGCAAAGCGTGGTTGAGCAAACAAGGATCATAGTGCGCTCGAACTGTAGATGTAAATGATTTTATTATGGCTATCGCATTGGACATATAGCTGAAGCTTACACGTGCATGCTATTGTGTAGTTCTATCAGCAATTCTGTACGGCCGTAGGGTTTTCTCCGGGTGCTCCGGTTTCTTCGCACGCGTGTGTAATACACACTCGTGTGTTACACACGCGTGTGTAATGCACGTACTCGTCATTCGCTGGCTGGAAACGTCTTAACATTACTGTAAAATAGTCCGACGGTTCGGCGTGGTTGTCCTGGATAAATAAGTATTGTACATTATTATTAAAACATATATTACATGTTTTAGGCTGCTACTGGGCTACCTTGGCAATAGAGGTCAGTGCAGCAACATGCATTGTTTTATAGCCACAACGTCTACGCTCCCCGCCTTCAGCAACCTGCACTGACCAGCGTGGTGAAGTATGGCCAAATAACCGCCAAGACTCTCACGACGTTGGAGGGTGGGGGTGACAGGCCATCATCCAGCAGTGGATTGACGGAAGGGGCTGTGCGTGTTACGTGCTCATTCATCAAAGCGCGCAGTCGTTTTCATAATTTTTCCCGCTAGCGCCACCTCGTGTCGCGCACAAGTTTTCTTGGGAGGCGCCGCTGCTGTGATGAAGATGAACATCTCGAGATGTCAGCACAGTGATGGGCGATGCCGCTATGTCTGCTCGTCTTGTAGAGTGCATCTGGACGACTGGAGCTCAGGTGTGAGCTACCGTCGGTGATGAGATGTACATCTCAAGGTTTTACTTTGGTTACGAGAAATTTAAGGACAGCATATTGAAGTTGATGCCATTAAAGAAATTGAAACGCCTCGTACCATTCCTTTAAATATCACAGCATGGGCCACTTGGATTTGTTAATTTAGATACTGGCACCCTTGCAAAGGGGCAGGCGTTATCGCAAAATGTTTTATTACATTGTTATTTTTTATCTTCATCATGGGACCTCCTTCACCAGTACCAAAATATGATAATAGGGGTTTCCCCTTTTTTCTGGCAACAAAACAGGTACTTTTTGGTTATTTCGGTAAAGTCACGTAGGTATAAAATAAAATAAATCACGACGTTGTGTTGCGCCCGAAACGTCGTGATTTTTTTTATTTTTCAATACAATATTCTTAACATCTGCAGTTTTAATTAGACGTTGAATATTTCCAAGTGATTTTTATGCTAAATTTAAGGTTTCCAACGCCTCTTTTTTAATACGTGTTTTCTCCTACAACATCAGAGTGCAGGGCCACATTAAATAAACACTACAATTAATAGTTTAAAGCGATTTGAAGCATGTTTTATTTTCAAAATGCAAATATGGTTTTGGGGGGGGGGGCAGAGCTTTGTGACGTCAGATTTGAGGGGGAGGGGGGGTCTGACTTTTTGTGACGCCGTGTGACGAGGGTCGGTGGTCAAAAATCGTCCAAAATCGCGTGACGTCATTTATGGACGACCCCTTAAAGATATATTGCCAGAAAGGGTCAAACCTATTATTTTTTTGCATATCCGTGGAGATCTCTCCGTGCCATCACGTGTGTTCTGTCCACCCCACGTGGTTAGTTACGGAACGTGGCCCAAGCAATGGAGCGCCGAGCAGGCAAAGACACGGATCTACATCGATTCGAAGCGATACAACTCACAACCGATTCCAAACGATTCATCTCATGTGTTGTTTTGCAATGAAACACCATCACTCATCATTCCCCACTCCTTCTATTGTTACGCGATCACAGCAATTCAACATCAGGCAACAATACAACAAAATAGCGTTAATCTTGTTTGAAGCTATCCACAGTAACGAACTTTGGAATCTAAATACAAGTAGCTTGGTGTTGGTAATCGATTTATACGGCGGCGATCGCAGATTTGCGCTCGATTGGCTCCATTCACCGGCTCAACGCCACACAGCCTCCAACACCGCTCGTACCACCGCTAACAATACAGCGCCTGTCACGTTATTGACAATACAATCACCATCGTAATCAACGCGACAGACCATCAGGCACGGTAAGGGCTTGACACACGTGTCAAACACCGGCGTGACTTCTACACAGGGCAGCAACAACAACGAGACACACACACACATCGGTCACTGCCTAGAGATACTTCGAGAGGAATACGCAGGTTACGGAACCACGGATTCAACTTGTTACGTAAAGTTCATTGGGCGTCGCCGATCGAGGAATCTCTGCTCAGAGCGGAGGAATCCGATGAGCTGAGAAACTCTTTACACAGCTGCCCAGCACGGAACGAGAGGTCACCGACCGTGGGAGATGGAGCGATGCAGTGAAGTCGCGTGCTGGTGCCTTGCAGAGGGACATCTCTATTCTCCAGCCATCCCACGATCTCTTTGCCTCTGACTATCACGGGCGTCATGTTGTCACACAACACTGCACATGTACACGGTGCTCCAGATGTGTTGTGACCCCCCCCCCCCCCATTGAACTGTCTAAATTTTTTTTAAAGTAAGGTTTATTTAAAACATGAATGAATATACAAAGGCGGACATTGTCAGTTGTCATCTGGATCTCCATGTATACCCATCTGGATCTCCATGTACAGACATCTGGATCACAGTGTACAGAACAGAGCCCTTTTGTAAAACCACTGCTGGATTTAGGGCCTCTATCCATGCTCGGTGGGTCATGGCGGTTATTCGACCATACTTCACCGCTCTGGTCGGTGCGGCTTTGTGGAAGCGGCATACACAGCATGTAGCGCCAATATACCCGAGTTACGTAAGCGGAAACAATTCATTACGCAAGTGCCTTGTCATCGTGGATTGCGAGGGCTCAGCATGGGGTACACCCACGTGGTATTGCTCTACACCCACAGCATAACTCGGCACCGGCGGCAGAGGGCATTTAAATGAGAGAGGATTTCGTCACGCTATGCGTGGGTTATCCCAAGCCGAGCCAGTCGAAAAAAAACGAGCACTGTTGTGCCAGTTGCGTTAATGATCACAACATTGTATACTTAAGCCGTGAGTACACGTGCTCTTGCCTCGTGGGAAATGTTGGTACCTTGAACGAGAGCTGTCTAATTCATAGTCTTCTCAAAAACCTGTGCTCGGATCACTAAAATTATTCTCCCTGTTTATGTAATACAATGGCTAGATAAAATGTATTTAGAGTTTTTTTATATCCTCTATGCGGGTTCGTTTTGTGTGATTTCGCGTATACGCGGCTAACCTATTTCTACCCAAAATTCGTCGTATGCGGTTTGAATTCACTCTACGTGTCGCTATGCGGCCAGACGTGGGACACCACTGTGTGTGTACCGTGTACTGAGTGTGTACTGTGTGTGTACTGTGTGTGTACCGTGTACCATATACTGTGTGTGTACCTTGTACTGTGTGTGTGCTCCTCGGTAGGCAGCTGTCTCGTGCAGTTTCACTTTGCGCGCCCTTTTTTTGGAAAGCATCTACTACTACCGTGTAAAGCGAGGGAAGCCTGTATTGTTGGGACAGAGAGAAGCTCAGCCAGCAGCCAGCCAGGAAACTCGAGGAATATATTACTTTTAATAGTAGCATGATATCTTTGTCAAGCGACTGCTGGATTAAGGCCTCCCCCCATGCAACTGTCGGTTGTTTGAATACTCAAGTCAACCGAAGCAATGCTTGCCTTGCTTGCCTGCCTTGCTCTACCTTTGAATGCAGGGGGTGCCCTCAGTGCCAGCATGGCACGTCGCCTCGCACTCACCTTGTCAGTGGCGGCCGTCTCGGGGATCGGTGTCTACGCTAGCAGCGGATTGGACCCGGCGGACATCAGCGCCGTCAGGATCGGCCGCGCCGTGTGGACGGTCAGGGCACCCACCAGTGGCGGCGTCGTCGTGGGGAAACGCGTGCTAGACAATGTCTGGGGTGGCCTCGTGGCTCGGAGGTCAGGGTGCTGATCTGACACCGCTGAGATGCTGGGGTCAGATCCAATAATCTGGCTTTTCAAGTGCAGTGAGTTGATGGTCCCTGCCGAGTCAACACTGACTTACATAGAAAATCATAGACCCACATTGACATACACAGATACACAAAAGCATTAATTTACACACATACTCATGTAAACTTGTAAAAAAAATTATTTTACAGATGTGTTCCCAAACATCATCTTGAAATATTACTTGTGCCTGTACACACAGACCGCGCTGATCAGTGCAGACTACATGAGGACGTTAAAACGTATGGAGTACGGAACAGATGAGTACTGGGCAGCCAAGTCACAGGTTGGTAAGAAGACTCATGAAGGGGTGCATGCACATATGTTTGTCCCTTCAATGTGAACTGATTGGTGGCACGCATCCACATTAAGATTTCTTACTGCTTATCACATCAGAAATACAGTCTGCCAAGTCATGATTAACCGTAGTCTATCCACTGCTGGATGAAGGCCTCCTTACGTTCCTACCCCTAACTGTCCTGCAACGCCACAATCCATCTAGTTCCTGCGTACAAACTCATCTCTTTGCTCCACGTCTGTGGAGGTTGTTCACCTTTGGCTTGTTACCCTCCCTCGGTTGCCATTCCGTCATCGGTTTTGTCCATGGGTCTATCGTCCCTTCTAGTGACGTGTCAGGCTCAAGCTCGCTTCATGTTTTTTTATCATATATGAATTGTTACAAGCTTTCAAGTATGTTGGCAAATTTGAAAGCAACCCGTTGTCAGGAAATTAAACACCAAAACGACGTTTTGATCCGAAGTCACCTGCTGGAGGGAGTTCACTCCTGAGCTGGGCTCTGGAGAGGTCCAATTTTGCCATCGATGGTTTTTGTTTTCATTCCGTCTGTCACACTTCACCATTGCCGTCTGTCTTTTACAAGTTCTTCAAGGCTCGTCCACTTACTTCCAGTTGTCCCATGCATGGGTATCCTGGCCCTCAGCAAGTCATTATTTGGCCACCTACCGGGCTACCTGCTATCACGTTTTGTGCAGAAACATGGTCGTTAACAAAACTGATTTAACACCAGCTGAAAAGTATGAAGAGCACCATGCTTGTAATTCCATTGGGAGACAATGACAAACACATGGATTAGAGAACATATAATTCACGTTGTAAATATTAAAATTATAATTCACGTATTGTTTAAACTTTTAAGATAAGTGGGCTTGCCAGGACACGATATTAGAAAGGATGACGGCTGGTGGGTGAGACTAATGACAGAATGGCAGCCAAAGAACGTCCCCAAGCTAACATCCCTCTTGAATATGGAGCGACAAGATCGGCGTGCGTTTAGCTGTTAAGTGAATGTTGCATCGTAGAACCGTGAGAGGTGGCGCCGTCTTGCAGAGGCTCTCATCCAGCAGCGACTTGAGCATGGCTGCCGATGACGCTTGACGCAACTGTGAATGCAAACGGACGTATTGATCAGACGAATGCACCGTTCGTGTTCGAGGTTCACTTGCGCTCGGCCGAGCGGCTGCTGGAGCTGTGCTGCGCGAATCGAGGCACGTTCATCAAGGCCGGGCAGCACCTGGGCGCGCTGGACTACCTGCTGCCCGAGGAGTACACGCGCACGCTGCGGGTGCTGCACAGCAGTGCGCCCACCAGCCCCATCGAGGACGTGCACAGAGTCGTCCGCGAAGAGCTGGGAAAAGAGGTGCGTCGTGGCCGCATCTTTCGCTGTGGGGAATCGCCATTTCAAGTTTGTGTGTGTGTGTAGACGTAGCCAACCGTGCCCATCAAAGTGATTTTCTGCTCAAATTGAGCATTAAAGCAGTGCTCATCTCCTGTTTACAGCGGTGGAAATTCCACATTGGCGGTGGTGACATGGCCCAATGGAAGCACGTTCAAAAGCTTGTTGCTGGTGTTTGTAGTTCGAATCCGGCGGGCCACCCTAGTTATTTATGTGGGTGTATTAACTAAAATATATACGATACGCCGTGTGCTTCACAGTGTACGATAAAGATCCCCCAATATAATTCAAAATGAATAGGTCATTGTGTGCCAGCATCATGATAAAAAAAATTACATTACCTGCAAATTGCTAAACTGGGATTCTACATAGCAATCATATCCACCCTACTGGCAGACTAATGCCATAGGTTGCTTGTACATTTGACTTTCCTAGTCTGTTGAGTTCCCAACTGGTTAAACAAACTTTAACCGGACTTAAAATCAATGGAAGCACTTTTAACCACTTAAAGTGCAACTGATCTCATACTCATAATCCACACAGCTTAAGAATGTGTGGTGACCCATTACGCGTAGAGACACTGATTGTTGACTTATTGAATGTGCAGTCCCTTGGTCAATCCATGTGTAGTGGCATAGCGCTGGCTGCTGGCGAAAAAGGGGATCTGCGGTGTACGGCAGTCCTGACGTCAGCAGGCCACGTGATACACGAGAGGGGGATCTAGGGCAAAGGTCACAGAAGGGGCACACCGAGAACCCGCTAGTAGGTTCCAGAAAGGGGGCGTGGCCAGGGCAGAGCGAGGCCACGCTGAGAGTACAAGAGGGGCCCCTGTGGGGGACCTCGGGGCTGTTGCTGGAAGTAAGATCCCGTCGTGCGGTTCAAGATCGTCGTTACCATCTCGTCGCCATCGTCACTGCCATCCTCACTCGATATTGCGCTGCTGAGATAGTTGTTGGCTGTCTCCGTTCAGCGCCGTCAGTGTTAGACGGCTAGTGTTGTGTATCGGCTAGCAACAGTAATAGTGTATATCCACGTAGGGTGTGTATTATCCCGATGGTGCTCTGTAAATAAAAGAAGTGCCTCCAAGTCTTACTGTCTCCGAGTTAGCCACTACACATGGTTGGATGAAGGCCTCATCACGTCGTGCGGGTCATGGGGGTTATTTGACCGGATTGGTTAAGGCAGAGGGCATCGACACAGGAGCAGACTTACGGTCCAACAATTAATTTTGCTGCACTGCTCTCTACTGGCCATTACGCAGCACAGCCACGCAGTCTATCATAACCTGTTCATGCAAGCTTATTGATCACCCATCCGAACAGTAGGCAGGCTTAACCGTGCTTAGCTCATGAGATCTGCCAGGATCAGGCGATTCGGTCGTGGTCATTGACATGTTTAATTGAACACTCTCTTTGACGATGTGATGACAATGCAGGTGGGTGAGCTGTTCCAGAGTTTTGATCCGCGGCCGCTGGGGACGGCGTCTCTGGCCCAGGTGCACCGCGCCACGCTTCACGACGGCCGCACGGTGGCCGTCAAGGTGCAGCACCGCAAGGTGCGGAGTCAGGCGACCCGCGACCTCGACGTCATGGAGGTACGGACCCCCCGCCCGCACCACGAGGCCCGGACCCCACCTCGCCGTCACAAACTCGGTCACGCGGGGGCGGTCGTACTCCTCAACAAGCCATGCGGATGTGGGCGAATTCTAGCTTTGCCCTCTCTCGCTCCCTCTTTCTCTTTTCCCCTCTGTCAATCATCACACGGCGGATGATGATGATCATGAGGCCGGATGAACTTCATCGCTTCCTGTCTGTAAATCACAGTGGGACTGCTTCACCATTGCTCCCACACGTCAGCCAGAGGACGGCTGCTTGCGTTGTGGCCGAAATGTCGTGAGAATTCTTTTATTATGTTTTATTTGTATTATTTTATTATTTCCCTTCTACGTGACTTTCCCAAAAGAACCAAGAAGATGAATCCCTGCAGTCACGAAAGCTTTCAATCGAAAACACTGATTGTTTATTTATTTATACTTGGCTCGTTCAGGTGCTCGTGCGTGGAGTTGCCTGGCTCTTCCCAGACTTCCGCTTCCTGTGGCTGGTGGAAGAGGCTCGGAAGAACCTCCCCGTCGAGCTGGACTTCATGAATGAAGGCCGCAACGCTGAGCGCGCCGCCTCCATGCTGCACAAGTTCCACTTCCTGAAGGCACAGCACTCAGCGCACTCCCTCTGGGAAATCACTGCGGCCTCGCAATGTGTTCACTGTCGCTTAGGAATGTGTTCACTGTTTTGATATTAACTGGCAAAAATTCGATTGATCCTTTCATTGGGCCGAGATACATTTTTTTAAAGATTTTTGTTTTGTTTCAGATTGACCTGAAAACATGCCCTATCAGGAAGTTTATGTAATTTTCATGATATCACTTCGGTGCTTTTACCACCTAAAGTGATGTCACGTGGTATCAGGTGACATCACTAATGCTCGCACGAATAGATTTGTAATGAATACATGTAAATGATCTGAATATCCACAAAAAAACCATCATACATTTAAGTGTTTTCCAAAACGAATTTCTACCCTGTATGCCAGGCACTGTCAATATTATAGATGTACTTCGTGACAGCATTTTTTCTTATTTGAACCTACATTGACTATGATTGTGTACGCAAATCATCAGGCATGATGGTGACTGTGACTACCCACCTAAGGTGGTGACTGACGATGACAAGTCAATATTCACGAGTATGAGTGAAGACGCAGACCACGATGATTCAGTAAAGTAATTCGAAACTGCAGTGCATTGAGGAAGCCTCACAGTGGTAATGGACGAGCTTACTCATTGGAAGACCTGATAATATTAGGGGGGAACGGAGAGGGGATAAAAATTGCAAGCCACCTCAATGCCATCATTTTATAACTTAGAACTGGACTAAACATTGGACTGCTTTATTTGCCTAGACTAAGGTAATTACTACATTCTCTCCACAAAGACATGACAAAAATTCCACAGGATGTCGTCGGCTGGATTAAGATTATGATTATGATAAAAAAACATGCAGATATTAATTATCACTCTTGCCAGACTGAACAAACTTAAGTCTGTAAAAGTTATGAAATTAATTTACTTCTCATACTTTTATATTACGTTGGTCTAAGTATTGAAAAGATCTTCTCAAGCTGTGTACAATAATAAAAAAACACGTAATTCCATCTATCTATCTATCCAGGAAAGCCTGGCTCAGTCTCAAGGCTAATACCATTATTCAGTGGAGGAAACTGGAGTACCCCAATAAAACCTATGCATACAAGGGGCTGAAGCTCATCGCTTCACACAGATGGTATAGAATCCATTTCTGTATCACCTTATCTTGGCCACCTTACAGCCTATGACACCTGCTACTGTATCCCCAAGGTGTCTTCCATTCATGTATTAACTAGACTCAACCCTGCTTAGCTTCTGAGATCTGACGAGCTCGTGCACATTCAGGGTGATTTACCCAAAGGAAGATCAGATTAGACTCGGCTCATTCTTTTCTTTAGAACTGATTTTTGTGATTAGTTTGTTGTCCTTCCACACTTCCGGTAAGCACGGTTTGCTATGTACGGTGCCAAAGAAGTTAAACATACATTCAGGATGAGTGGCTTTGAATTGATGGCAATGATTATTGATGGTGATGGTGGTAATGGCAATTGTGACGATGTTGCCGTGAAGGTGCCTCGCATCTTCTGGGAGCTGTCGACGGATCGCGTGCTCATGATGGAGTTCGTGGAAGGGGGGCAGATCAACGACCGCGTGTACATGGAGAGGCATGGAATAGATGTGAACCAGGTGTCGCGGTACCTGGGCCGCATGTACAGCGAAATGATCTTCGTGGAGGGGTTCGTGCACTGCGACCCGCACCCCGGGAACGTGCTGGTGCACAGGGACCCTGCGTCTGGTCACACGGAAGTCATTCTGCTGGATCATGGCATCTACCAGGTACACGTTGACCAAAGTGGTCATAAAGAAATGTTGATCTCATTGGTATGCAATTCAACTCCCCTCCCCCACCCCTTCTCCAATATTAGGTCAAACAATCAGGAGATCGTGGGTTCCATCTCGACCCTGATGATACCCGTATATTTTTATTTGGAGTTTGCTTGTTCTCTTTCTCCATAATCACGTGGATTTTTCTCAGTTCCCGCCGGGTTTTGCCCTGCACATTCGGAAACATGCATTTAGATTATTTGGCTGCAGCTATAAATTGCAACATATGATGGGCCTCTTCAATGAGTTATCCTGTGTGGCCAGGTTGCCTTTGAAAATACCTAATAGCTAAGTGGGCTTTACCTGGTAAATAACATTGATTAATTTTGGTTTATTCAGATTATTTAATTTTGTATCGTCACAGTTAGTCACGCTTAGGTCTTTGGCGGGTAGTAGTCATGTTCATCGCCACACTTGATGATTTTTGTCCACTCGCAGAGCTTATCAGCTCGTTCATATGCGAGCCAAATTCAGAATGGGATAAAGTTAATATTTTAACACATTGCCTAAATGAAAATAATAATTTACATGTTTAGGCGCAGTTCATGCAAGGATCTCTGCGCCATGCACGAGGTTAGGAAATATAAATAGTGCAAAGTCCAGAGTCCACTGACCATTGATGGGAAGTGTAGGCCAGGCGTCTTTAGAGAAGACATAAGCAAGTGAGTGACCTCGCCTGTCTGACCACAGGTGGCAGGGCCTTCCATATAGTCTTGGCGCAGCACATGCAGAGGCTGGTCCACCCCAGGGGCAGAGTCTAGTTCTCGGCACATCAAGCAGATGTACATTTGCGGATAGGAGAGATCGTGGCAGTACGTGCAAGTGAATCGGCCGTTGAATGTAAAATGGGGCAAGGCCGTTTAAGGCCTTGTATGTTAGCAGCAACACCTTAAATTGGACCCTAAATTTAATTGCAGCACTAAGATCGAGAAGGACTAGTGCACCAGTGTGTCCCTTGTCGGCCAACTGAAGGAAGTCATTCACTACCCGAACCGATGCTGTCTCCGTGCTCTGGCCTGCTCGGAAGTCTGATTGAAAATAGTCCAAGTCATTGTATGTCAAATGAGCGGTTATGCGGTGCACAACAGCACGTTCAAGGACTTTAGAAAGAAACGAGAGGTTGGAGATGGGGCGAAGGTTGGAGAGATCACCCGGATCTAAGCCGAGGTTTTTTGGAAAGGCTGTGAGAGCCGATGTTGTGAAACTGTTCGGAATGATGCCCGTGTTGAGAGATTGGTTAAAAAGGCTTGAGAACGAAGGGGATGAGTGGCAGGAAGTTTGTCTCGGAGGAGTCTCGAAGGAAAGGGATCGAGTCGACAGAAAGTGGGGCGGGAGTCTTGAATACTACCAGCGAGTTCGGTGTTGGCGATGGGAGTTAAAGCTGACAATGGGGAGCCTGTAAACCTATTGGAGGATTCTAACCAGCGGGAGGGGAACCAATGTCAGAGAGTGTGTGTGGGATCGAATGGTGTAAATGGATTACTTAATCCTGGATTGACACCGAAATGCCACCAGAGTAGGCGTGGGTTTACCCGGCCACTACTGTATTGATACCAGGATTAACTGGTGCTGTTTGTCAGGATTTTATTACTTAGGTTGTCACATGCCTCTGATGAACATGAGACTCTGATACAAAAAAAAAGCCTTAGTCTATGTCCAGACAGGTCATTATACAGACGTGTGCTAGTGCAGCAAACCTATGGGTAGATGTGTAAAACAAAGTGCACACTGCACAAATTCTTGCTCTAAATTGATTGCTCGACACGCAGCAAACCTTGTTTTTCCTAGCATAGACCACGTCTCTCCGTGGTGGGCAGCAGGTGGCAGTGCAGGAAAAGCCACTGGTGATTGTGGCTTTATTATGCATTTTATAATACTTTTAGTTCATTATATAATGCGTGTAATTTTTGTTATGCATCATTCTTATTGTTTACATTGCGTCAGTCCCTTCATATAGTCCTGCATAGCACTTTGTATTGAATTGTTTGCACGAATTGTGATAAAGTTTGATTGGATTATTTTACTTCTATGCTGACCAACCCACACTGGGGAGTCGCAAAGAGATAACCCCACTACCCCACAGAGTGCTGGGAGGCTCCCGTACAACAGTTCATTGACAAAGAGCTTCAAATCTCCATACCAAGTCACTAGTCCTGACTTGCTGTATTAAATAATACTCATGAGAAACAGTTGAGCATCGATTGTCCGGCGGCTTCGGGGAGGAAGGTGTTGTCAGAATTAAAAAAATGCAAATTCTTGTATAACGTTATGTTTTTAGGTGTTGTGTATATGGTTTTATTGTGTTTTAAATATTTTTACGATGTGAAATTGGCATAAATAAACGTACATATAGACAAAAAAGAAATATCCGACTGTAAAAAGTTATCGTATTTACTGTACCGTACTTACCACTCCTATCTCGAACACTCTGCATGGGGTTATGTACGTAGCACTACTACGCGCTTGTTACAGTGACATGCGTTTGACAATCGCCGGACTGATGCAGCCTTTAGATCGGTGCTCTGGCGAACGCCGAGTTACAAATATATACATACGTGCAGTATTTTCATTAAGTTGTACGTCGTGTATATTGTACTGTAAATAATATTGGACACTGAAATCAATCATAGCTACCTCTTTTTCCCACCACGTGTTGCTGATCGCCAGACTTGCACAGCCTTTGGAGTCGGTTTACCGGTTTCGGGGGATCGACCCGGGACCGCCGGATGTTAGAAGCCGGATAATCGCGCTTCGGAAAATCGATGATCAACTCTACATCTAAAACCTGCATCACTGTATTGTGCTCAGGCTGACCCTCTGCGTTTGTACCCATAGCTACCTCTGAAAATCATCATCATCATCATCATCACTTAGTATTCGCACCTCGAGGTGCCCTGTGACACGAGCCAAGGGGGGACCCCCGTGGAAAGCTGTCCCTGTGCGGCACAAGGTGGACGCCGTATCCGCCTATATATGGACATCGCTTTGCCAGTACGGGGAGGGGTGACGTCGCTACGTGGCTTCTCTCAGTGAATTTGCGAGTAATTTATCGAACATGGACCATGACGCCAGCAGACATGGCCTGCTCTTTTTCTCACGACCTCATGGAAATATTTAACATCCACTGTGAAGCGGACGGCGTGTACCTTTTGGTTAATACGTCTTGTACAATATTCACCGGGGAGGTTACCGAGCCCAAAACCGCAAAAGCCGTGCAGCTCGCCGCAACAATGTGCCTCCGCTTGGCCGTGTCGCCGGTGCTGCAGACGCTGTCCGACGGCTTCCGGGTGGACTACTGCCGCCTGTGGCAGGCGTTGCTCCGGGCGGATGTGGCCGCTGTGGAGGAGCACGCGAGGAGCTTGGGGGCCGGCGACCTGTACGGGCTGTTTGCGTGCGTGCTCACGGCGCGCTCCTGGGACATGGTGCAGCAAGGCATCGACCGGGCGCCCATCACGAGCAAAGAGGTAGATCTGTGTTTGCAAGCCGCCTGTTGTCGTTCTCACCGTTATTATTGTCATTATCATCGGCAACCGAGGTGGTTATCGGTTCAAATCCTGGCAAAGGGTCAACTCGCCTCCTTGTTAAGTTGATAAAATAACACACTACCACTTTTTGGGAAGGTCAACAGTGGTTTCGGACCTGAAGACATATCGACAAAGTTATTAGCTGATGACGTACACGGACAGTGCAAGGTTGAAGATGTACCGGAATGGGGTAAATAGGTGCTCGCGAACAACAACACCCATCCACCCATCCCTCAATGCTGCACAGGCTAAAGACGGGTGGTGTTTTGTTTTTTGTTTTCACTGCTGCTGCTACTGCTGCTATTGCTGCTACTGCTGCTACTGCTGCTACTGCTGCTACTGCTGCTACTG
>CM025629.2:1533028-1598103 GCA_014621495.2 Entosphenus tridentatus | reverse complement strand
TGCTGCTACTGCTGCTACTGCTGCTACTGCTGCTACTGCTGCTACTGCTGCTACTGCTGCTACTGCTGCGTGACGCAGGAGAGTGAGGTGCGGGGCAGTGCAGCCCAGTACCTGCCCCAAATCAGCGACCTGCTGAACCGCGTGCCACGCGAGATGCTGCTGCTGCTCAAGACGAATGACCTGCTGCGCGGCATCGAGACGGTGCTGCGAACGCGCGCCGACGCCAGCTCCTTCATCACCATGTCGCACTGCTGCGTGCGAGCCCTGTGCAGGTGCGCCGGTCAGCTGGTTTTTGGCGATGGCCTTAAATCCAGGAGTGGACAGAGAATGGAAAGTGGCTACGCTTTGCGAGGCACGGTTGAAACGTGGGCAGGCGGCCTGCAGCATTGTGGGAATTGATCTGTGATAACCGCTGTTCACTTCGTAACAAATTAGCAACTGTTTTGAATGTCGCAGAGAGAAAAATGCCCGTGAGTTTTCGCAGCCAATGCGGTCCATGATTCATAATTGATTTTTGTGAAGGCCACAATGATCTGACCAAATTTTGTCACAGCATTTTCATGTGTATCGGCATTTAAAGGGCAAATTGATTATTGTTTCAGCTCACCAGTTGAAGAACAATTCTTGCAACCAAAATGTATCCATCAGATGTGACGTTTCGCTTGAAACTGCATCAGCCACCTTCATGTCAGAACCCAGGAAGTTATTCTGACTTACAGTAAATCACCCTGAATGATACTGTCACCTGAAGATGCTTTATCAGGTGGTGGAGGCTTTCATGACGAAAATTTGGCCAGATACGTTACCTAACCATAAAATATATTTCTAATCGTACAAAGTAAATGTTGTTAATGGGTGGGCGAATGCTCTGTTGCGGACGATCGCCAGGTGGGAGGTGGAGCACGCGGCTTCGTGGGTCGGCCGGGCGAGGGTCCGGCTGGGCGCGTCGCTCACGCTCTGCCACCTCCGCTTCTACGAGCTTCTCCTGTGGCTGCAGTCGTCAGCCGCTGCCCGCTGGATCTGCACCGCACTCTCGCACGCGTCAACGTCCGTGCCCGTCGCAGCCTGACCGGCATTCGCACGCACATGGACACTCGTGTGGACACGTACAAGCTGGCGCAGACAAAGAAAATATACAAAGAGAATGCACCTTTTATTGACACTGTCGAGCTAAGGTTGAAGGCATTAATGCGTTATAGTTGTATCCGTGCGTCTGTCGGTCTCTAACGGGGGGGAGGGGGGGGGCCCAGAATAACTCGTATAGATCCAAAATAAACATTTTAGGATAAAGCTTTGTTGCGCCATTGAGCAAATCCGGCACATGTATCAAAAATTTGCCAAACATTTGGTTACAAAAACCACCGCTAGAAGTATTGGCTTTGCTGGATAAGATTGTGATGTTGCGTGTGACACCTCCCGTCCAGAATTATGTAATTATTGACGTCATCTCGCGACGTCACGTGATGTGCGGCTTGCTTGTGGCTTGGAACGTTAAATCACAAATGTAGTACTTTTTAAAGACGATCGCATGTTTGAAAGTTGTACAGAATCCATGCATATGCTTGGTTTTATTTATTTTGTATAATCAGCTATTAGGGCTGGTGCTGTTAATGAGCATTGCATACCTTTTCATGCTAGTATTGATTTTGACCACACCATACCACATTTTAGTTTTAGGCCTAGCGGAGGTCCAAACCAGGTTAAAGTACAGATTACTAACAGTGTTGTCCATGGCCAGGAATTGAACTCGGCCAGTGCGAGTGCTTTTCACGAAGGCCAGTATCCCCCCAATAGCTGATACAGAGTCTTGGGGCAAGCGCTGTTATCAAGCACCTATGAAGGCTGGCACAGCCTATGAGGTGGCGATGTGGCCAACACCATGGCCAGCTGCCGTTGGCTCCCCTTTGATGATGTCTACACACCAAGTACTCGTGCAAGACTGAAATGACCTAGAGGAGGCCCATTATCAGTTCAGATATAGGCCACTGAGGTAAGCTGTGGCTAGGAATTTAAGTCGAGTTGCTAGCTTTATAGTACAAGCAGTCCCCGGGTTACTGAAGGGTTAAGTTCCCGAGAATAATCCGTAACCCGAATTTTCCGTGTGTTGGAAACTGACAATTTTACCCCAAAATCAAGATAAAATCCCATAGCCGAAAAGTTTTTATCCCGTTGTCTGTTTTCTATCGCTACCCGCATCGTATCGCTGTAAATACACTCTGCACTTCCTATGATTCTTTTATTTCCTCGAATATCTACCTTAACACTACCCGTAAACTAATGGAACATATAATGTTTCTGATTGTTTATGAACACTATGAAACATTGTAATCTTAACTGTTAACAGAAAGCGGTTACTTCCGAATGTTCGTTTGCCGTGCATTAGGCTAGGCCTCGACTTTTCCCGATCGCCGTTGGCTGAGACCATAAGCAATCGCAGGGCAATTGCGATAAATCAAGTACATACAGTAAAATAACTGGTGAAATAAACTTAAAATGAAGAAAACTAGCAATAGAAACATGTAGAAAAAAAAGATTGTTCTAAGCATAGAAAAAACTATTATGTAATGCCACAAAAGGAAAATAATTACGTAACACTGCAACATTTTTTTTCCCTTAATCCGAGTGAAGCTCAGGCTCGGTGAAGGCGGCGTTTTAGCGCAGGGAGGGGGCGTCAGGCGACCCGAATTTTTTTAAAAACATGATTTATGGGAGCGTTTCCGTAAAGTCGGATTTCCGTAAGTCGGGTGTTCCGCAACCTGGGGACTTATTATAAATTGTGCTAAACATTTCTTGGGGAGAGCTTTTATGAACACATACAAACATATTTACACGAATACACCAAGAAATAATGTGATGCGTTTGTCACGTCACAGTAGGCGAGTGGGGTTGGTGCTAAACTAACGTATCGCGCAGTGCACAATAAGCGTGGTAGCATTTGCACGTGTCTTTGTTAAGTGTGACGGAAGTTAAACGGTACAGTTTTCCTGCCGAGTGGTGGTGGTGGCTATGTACGTCTGTTAATCCAGCACTGTGGACAAAACTCCCGTGGCAGTCAAGGCACTCATCAGAATGCAGAAATGTGGACTCCACCTGTTCCATCTGCATGAGATAGTGTGTCCTTCCCGCATACGTGGGTTTTCTCAGCGTGCTCCGGTTTCCTCTCACATGTAAACACTCATTCACTGGCCGATAACGTTTATATATACAGAGGACTGCAGAGCTTGGACGATGATTAGCACTGGCTCACCGCGTGGCTGATTTCCTGATTTCCTGCTTGTCTGTGGTTCCTCGTGCCTCTTCGAGAGTGGGTGAATACTGTTCGCATTACAAGTTTAAATTGTGTTTTAAGTTTTGTCAAGCTACTACTAGTTCAAGGTCTACCTATGCTGTGTCGGTCATGGGGAATTATTTGACAATACTTCACGCTGGTCAGGGCAGGTTGACGAAGAGGGGTAACAGAACAGGTTCAGATATTTATATTCTTTGGATCTTTCGGTAAAGTCACGTAGATGGGTTCAAAGAAAATAACAAAAAAATTACGACGTTTCGATCGCAACACAAGCGGTCGTCATCAGGAAAAGGGGGGTTAGCCTCTCAAGGCAAACTGTTTATAAAGGTTTAAAATGGGCGTAGACTAAGTGTCGGCAGCATGTGCGGGGTAGCTAGTGTTAATGTAAGGGATCAAAAACGGTGTCCCCAGCAGCATGTCGGGCGTTGCTGACAGGTAATTACACACGCTGGTGGCGGTGGAGGTTGCTGCTCGAGGTGATGGTAGTCGTGGGTAGTGATGGTGCTGGTGGGGTGGGTTTCCACCAATAGAGAGCTACTGCTAGTGGTGATGGGCTTCCAACCAATAGAGGGCTACTGCTCGTGGTCATGGTAGTCGTGGGCAGTGATGGTCCTGGTGGTGAGCTTCCACCAATTAAAGGGCTGCCAAGGGCAGGTTCAGATATTACTCGCTACTGCTGCTAGCTCTATCCAGGAATAAAACTCCTGTCGCCAGTTTCACAGCACAGTGTGCTAACTACCATGCCACCATTCCACCTGGAAGCTACATTATTGCTTTAAAATTGCACTGTTTAATTCCGTCTTTAGGACCAGTAACTTTGGTTTCAATCTTTTCTCAGATGCATTCGTGTCAAAGTCTTTTCATACTTGTGAACTGAGGGCACTGATAATGAATGTACATATACAAATGACCCAATATTTTCAATCGCAGCACATCCATGTTGCCTTTAATAATGTGCCAGTACATGTGACAGCACTCATTGAATGAAGTGTTACATATTTAATTGTTGAAATTTGTGTACATAATTACAAATAAAGTTACGATCCAAATATCGTCGCGGTGTCGTTTTTTCACTTGTTGAGTATTAATCCAACCAGGGCATGTACGGTAGAACTATATATGGTCGAATGCCTCTTATCCGTGACACGATTTTCCACAACTCATCCGCCAGGGTGGAGGATCTGTGAATACACGTGATAACCGCATGCCTATTTTCTTCGGCTATCCCCGGTTTTTTTCCCCTTCCTCCTTTGCAGGACGTCTTTGTATTCTCCAAAGTGTTTTGCGAACGAGAGGAGTTCAGCGGTAAATTCGTCCGATTGTGTGCGGGTTTTTTTTGTCTCCCCACGGGTAAGTGGAGTAAAATCGCGGATAATCACGGCGGATAAATAGGGTTTGCGATATTGCTCCCCCACATCACAATGGATAAAAGCAATTATATTGCATACAATATAACGATAAAAAGGCAACGGTGATTCGTATAAAGTGTATGCCTAATGCAGAATCACGGATGGGTCCATCACTTTTGAAACGCCTGCCTTAATCTGATCACTCTTGTGCAGCGCTTGTCCCGATAATCACTTCATTAGCGTGTCCAAGAAGGCGCTCTCCGTGTCTGCCCGGGCATTGACCTGGTTGTGTGTTGTGAGATTTGGGGCTGGGATTAGAAAGCTGGAAAGGGCCCACATTTTACACAGATTAGATGCGGGGCGAATAGAAGGCTATTTTATTTAGAATGTATATAGCGTCCTTTTCAGGGCGTGTCTGTTTATTCTCTGAAGCACTAACCTGCATATTCAAGTGTGTATTATTTAGTATAAACATTGCCTTCACTAGCTATGCATTCGTGGACCTATCACATTTTTATTTAGAATGTGCTTGTCCTCACACCATAAGCTTCCACCAGCTGTAATTATGACACTGATCAGTGTTTCATGAGATTAAGTGGACTTGTTATTTCTGTATTGGTTCTTTCGGTAAAGTCACGTAGATAGAAAATAAAATAACAATAGAAAAAATATTATTTTCAATTTTTATTTTATAATCCGTTATTTTCATTTTATTTTCTATCTACGTAACTTTACCGAAAGAACCAAGAATATGAATTCCTGCAGTCACGAAAGTTTTAAGTAAAAAAATTGTATTACTGTATTCTCCCTATTAGAAGACGCACTTTCTTCCCTGTAATTTAAATGAAAGGTTGGGGGTGCTTATATTATAATCCTGCAGGTGTGTCTGTGTGCGTACGTGTGACTGCGTTGGCTGGCTCATGCAGCATGTCTCGCCACCGCATGCCAAAGCCGCTTTTGTTTGGCCGCATAGAGGGGACTAAACGGGCACGACATGGGCTGGAGACGTGATGGAGTGATGCGGTACGGGAGGATGGGAAGCTGAGTGGACTTGCCGAAGACTGGTACAAGTGGTGTCAAGATCAGCCTCTATAGAGGAGGCTCGTGAAAGACGCTACTGAGCACTTGGAGGCAGTCGCCCTCCAACAACAACGGAGGGCAGAGGAGCAATGCTCACAACAACGAGCGGAGCGCCGGGCAGATAAAATACGGAAAGTTTGCGCAGTACAGCTGGCGCATCTACCAGTCATCTCAGTGAGCCAACCCATGGCACCTGGGTCTGTCCCGTGACCTGTCAGCGAGCCTTCACGTGGCCTCAAAGTGCACCTGGCCTGGCACAGGCGCGATGGTGACGTCACCGTCGCTGAGTTGTGAATTGCGGGTGTTGGTATTGTGACGCATGGCGAGGAGGGGAAGTGTCGTAAGTACCACTGTCAAGGCGCTGTGCTACAAACCCGGCGAACCGAGTTCGATTCCCGCTCACGGCCAACACCAAATATCTGAACTGGTCCTGGGTCCTCCCCTAGGGCGACTCAGCCTCAATTGAGAACTTGGGTCGGAGTGTAAACATCGCCACTAGGGAGACAAAGGCGGCCGGGCGTGGTGCTGGCCACCCCCCCCCCCCCCTCGTGCCGGCCTTCATAGGCGCACGCTAACAGAACTTGCTCCAACAGTCTGTTAAGGCTATACGGGGTATCTTTATTTTGTGTGACTAGGTGAGTATATCTTTATTGACACCGGGAATAAGTTTGCAGTGCCTCTTTCAAGAGCACATTTAGAGAATATGGTAAGTTTCGAGTGAATGACTAGATTCATCGTGGTAGTTTACATTGTAATGCTTGGACATAACGTATTTTTTCAAAAGGGGACATTAAATGTTAAAATGTGAAAATATAATGCAATTCTGTGCAATGTAAGCAAGAAAACTGACAAACTAATTGCTTTAATCCCTCAAGGAAAGCTCTTGTTTATATTTATATTGGCGAAGGTTGCACGTCTCACGTGACTGCTTATTGGCCGCAATCATTGGGGCATCTGTCCCAGTCTTTCCGAGAACAGACGTTCGAGGGAACAAGCCATCAGCAAGCCATCAGCCTCGACGGTCTTTGTGTGGATGGGCCATGTCCAACTGCGCTCGGCACAAGTCAGCGTTTATTTGTTTAACCAGGTGAGACAAGGATAGTCTCTTTGGCAAAAGCGACCTGCGCCTGCACGAAGAGTCGGACTCCCGCTTACCTAGGAATCTCGCCAGAAACTAAATCTATAGCCGTGGTGAAAATTGAGTGAACTGTGATGGGCGCTTCTCTACTCCAGACATTTAACGATACGTGTTTCAAGTGTATTTCCATAATATTCGTGCTTATTAACAGTGGCACTGACCAGTGTGGTGGATGATGGTCAAGCAAACTCCATTCAGCAGTGTACTGAAAAGTGCAGGGCACGAGTTTATTCACATATTATCACTCGTGGCAGGCTTTATGGTAAAAGCTAGACATGGTACACAGAGGCATAAGAAAGTAACACCTGGCTATTGTAAATTTGCATGATAAATAGCGACATCAATGGGCACACACATTGGGCACTGAACACATTTGCTGAAAAAAAAAACCAAAACGTTCTGGGCAACATTTTTAGAAAGCATTGAAATGTTCGCATCAAAAGCACCAATACAGCTATAAACAAAACAAAAACCACGTTTGATTGTCTTCACATACACATCTACAAAACAGAAACTACATTCAGGGCTAAATTTCAGCCGGAGCTGTCTGGCTGTCAGCGGTGCTCCGAAAAATGATGCCCATCATCCCTCCCCCACACCCCAGCCCCCGAGCTCCCGCTGTCAGGTGGGGGCAGGGTTTGGGAAATGAAGCTGTGACTATAATTCAATCCTTCACTGCCATAACATTAATGGGTATCACAATGTTGTTTTATATGACTGCCAACTTGGCACCGTTTTATGGCTCGCGCAAAGCACCCTCGTGCGTCGCATCGTCAGAGAGCGAGGGCCGAGCTCTGTACTGGAACTTGCGGCTTTCAAGCCACGTCAGATTACGTGTTTGTGTATTGTAAGTATTTTTGATATGAGCGCAAGTAAACTGTAGAAAAGCCTTTACACTATGAGACCTCCTTTACCAGTGGCAAAATATAGTGATAGGTTTTTACCCTTTCAACTGGTACAAAAACTGACACCTTTATACAAGGCATCATGTTTTCAATAACCACAACACAAGCAGTCAAAATGCAAACAAAAATAAACAACTCTGATAATGAAATGCACTGTCCTTTAAGTTGTTTGGTCCACACCCGAGACAGCTTTTCTTTGAGCCTAGTCTCCATTGGTGTTGGACCAGATGACGCCAAAAGGCGTACAACTCAAAAACAGCGCACTATCAGAGTATTGGGAGCTCGGGGTAAGCATTTATACTATGAGACCTCCTTTATCAGCGGAAAAATATAGTGATAGGTTTTTGTTTGCATTTTGACTGCTTGTGTTGTGGTTGTATAAAGGTGTCAGTTTTTGTACCAGTTGAAAGGGTAAAAACCTATCACTGTAGAAAAGCCATCCTATTCATATTCTTAGTTCTTTCGGTAAAGTCACGTAGGTAAAAAATGAGATTAATAAAAATAAAACAATAAAAAATCACGACGTTTCGGAGGCAACACAAGTCTCTGCCATCCTGTTCTTCACAAGAGGATTACACGGCAGGCGGTGGTGGCTGCGCACGCGGAGGCGGCGAGGGTTGGTGGATTGCGCAAATGTCGCGAAACTCCCTTCCCGTGTGCGTCGAGGAGGTGCCGCACCCTGGCTCGCTCGCCAGGAGACGGCGGTGCAGTGAGTGGACCAGTCGCCGTCTGTTTCCATTCGTACGGGGATAGAACGTTGCCTCCCCTAAACTCATTAATTGGGTGAAAACATCATAAACATTTTTTACCCAATGCTGGACCCTCCTGAAAGAGTCCTATGATTGTATTGTTTTTATAAAATATTTTGTAAAATTACGAGACTCTCATCTATTTATGTATTGCTACCAAACATTTTATTCGTGTATTATTTATTAATAAGTGCATTTATTATACAATTTTATCGTTGCCACATAGTTTAAACCATGAGTTTGTATGACAAATAGGAGCTCATCCGTGCCTATGATACAGTTGCAAGTAACTAAACTAACATCAATAAGATATGCAGTTGTATTTAGACACTATATGAATTCATGGTCTATTGTATTTTGTGAATAGTACAGATTACTAAAGCTCTGAAAACAGATGTATGTAACGTTGCCAATTCTAATGGTTTATGTCAATGCGTAATTGGTTCAACTGATTATAAAAAAAAAACTTACCATCTAATGTACATTTATTGTGTTTTATAAAGATAATATGGTATGTGAAAATGCACTGCTGGATGAAGCCCTCTGTGCACGTTGTTGGTCGTGTTTTATTTAGTTATTTATGATGCCATACTCAACACTCCTCCACGCTGGTCAGAGAAGGGTTTCCTTCACTTGTCATTTACCAACAATGTTAGCCACTAGATTTGAAGCTTTCATGACTGCAAGGATTCATACTCTTGTTTTTTTTCGGTAAAGTCATGTAGGTAAAAAACGTATTTAATTAAATTTTTTACCGACGTAACTTTACCCAAAAAACAAGAGTATAATGTTAGCCACGACTGGCAATCGAACCGGGATCATTGGGTTCAGTGGCACAGTGTGCTAACTTCTGCGCCACCACCCACCTGCAGGTGCAAGTGGCATTATGGAACATACCCCATGTGCTACATGTTATGAGAGAATCACATCTTGCCAAAATCATTATGTAATGCGACTTTTTTAAAGTTCCCGTGGACGAGTAAGCCGCCAGGAGCGACCGCCGCTTTCGTCATCATGAGCATTAGCCTGATTTTGAAAACTGTCCAGTTGTGGGTACAAGTAGCCATGTGAAAAGGATCAATTGTATCCTGCGTCAATCTGAAAAGCCGTTGCAGCTTTAATTAGAGGTATGCGTGGACTTGGTCATCTTGAGACTGTGTGGGAGGTCACTCCTGTGCTCCTGCATTTGATCTCTTACAGGAGGGACACAGAGGGAGAGAGACGCAGAGAAGAAGACTTGCAGAGAAATCCAAACGTTCTTACTATCGATATCTCTCCCCTACACGACGCGCGAATTTGTAAAAACACCTCGCCGTGGCAGCAGCCTCATAAATTGCTTTGAACAGTTCTGTTGACTTCGGTTTATTATCCGCTCACCTATCGCTTTGCGGCAAAAAAGTGACAGCAGCCCATTGCATTCCCTCGATTATTCGTGTCCCAGCGGCGGCAAGGAACAAGCAAAAAACGAAACCGAGCGACGCAGCCAGGATGACCGCTGAGCTCAATGTGTTCGTGACGCTGCGCATCCTCCCGGGCTTCTTCACCAGCTGCCTCTTCCTGGGGCTGCGCGACGCGCTGGCCCTCCTGGCGCACTCCACGAGGGCCCTCTTCGCGCGCCACGTCCCCGCCTCGTGCTGCCCGTGCTCGCCGGACGCGTGCCGCCGCGTGCTCACCCGCGCCGGCATGCGCGCCGTCTGGCGCAGCTTCTTGCTGGACGCGCGACGGGAGGCCCAGCGAGCCGGCGACCCGGCGCCGAACCCGCGCGTCGCACTCCTCGCCGACGTGCGGTCGTCTTGCCCGGCCGCGGCCACCACCGTCACCGCCGCCGCCGAGATCCCGTGCCGCTTGCAAGAGCTGTCGAGAGAGGGGCGGCCGCTCGTGATCAACATGGGCTCGGCGAGCTGACCGCCTTTCGTCGGGCGGCTGCCCGAGTTCCGTCGCATGGTGGACGACTTCTCGCACGCCGCCGATTTCCTGCTCGTGTACGTGGAGGAGGCTCACCCGTCCGATGGCTGGGCCGTGCCCGGCGCACTGCAGGTAAACCGCGCGCGGTCACTCGAAAATTAAAGCACTCTCGCTGGCTGGTCATCTTGGACATGTGGTCTGATGCATTCAATAATGAGGTCAAGTTAAAGGTGCAGCCCTGCAATTGCTTGCTCACATCACTGTTAGTGGAAGGGAACTTGCAGGGAGTATCTTGGTTGACTCTTCCTCACTGGGCACAGATCTTAGAAGAGGTGTCAGTATCCACACTCTACCCTGCCACACGCAGTCTGCCAAGAGCGTTGGACCCATCTATACTGCTAGGTGGACAGAGGTGAGGTAATTTAATACATGTTGGCATTATTTTAACTTGCTGGACCGGCAGATAGAGTTGAATCGATGACCTCTGGATTGAATATCCAGCGAGCAAACCATTACATCATGGCCAGCGGTCCAAATTAATATATTAACCGATGAATAATTCTGCTGCTCAGCATCGGGAAAAATTGGCGACTGCACAATAACAATTCTAAAGCCGACAAATAAATGCAATTGTAGTCATAATAACATTGAAACATGTCCGGTACAATCTGTTTTGGTTTGAGGAGGGTAGAGAGAAAATGTAGAATGTGTCTGGGAATGGGGAATTGGAGTGCACGGAGTGATCACAAAGGGTAGTAGATAGTTGTGTTTATATGTTTAGATGACTAAACACACATCTGCCAGTAGACGAACTGTGGTTTACACATGTGTAGTGCGGGTGGATGAAGGCGGAGCGCCAATTGTTTGCCCCCACCCTGGTCAATTGCCAGATGTATATCTTATGTATGCAGACAGTTGATATCAATATTATTGGCAAAGGCGCATTTTTAAATCGCCAAAATACAATAGGAACATTTAAGTGGGGATTAGCCTGGTCTTTACCCCAATTATACGTGAGTTGCAAACTCAAATGCTCTGTTAATGGCTGTGTACACTGTACACCGCGCTTTGGATCTGGGGTGTGGGTGTACAGAGAAGAAATGTAAGACTCAGCGGTTTTGTTGCATGGGTTGTACTGCACAGTCATCATGTCGAATAACACCTGGGGTATAATCCAAAAGCACCACATTGGAGACGGGATCCCTGCCAAGCCCAGAACATAGAAAACAAACAAGGCTTGCTGTGGAATGATTTGGATTTCCATGGATTTTCATATCACATAAACACCATGTCCAAAAAATTAACCCGTAAAAACAAAGTTTTTCACTATAAATCCTTTATATGCGTGGCGGCTAAAGTCCTCTCGTCCTCTGGCTTGAGATGGCTGCCACCTATGGGTCAGATGATTGCAGCGCAAGCATTAAGCAATTGGTAATTAAATATAATATTTTTGTCCTAAAAAGTGTACAATTTTGGAAAACATTTTTCACGAACATTAATTGTCACGCACAACGAGTCTGTGTGGAAAATTTCAGCTCGATTGGATCACGGGAAGTGGGTTAAAAAACGACCGAAAGATTTGCACGGTCGTAAGCAAGCAAGCGCGCAAGTGAACTTAATATAAAGGATTTAAAAATGTACCTCTCTCTCTGTGCCATGTCCTTTCCCAAAGATGCCATCAATAACGGCCTTCATTCCGTTTAACTCCGTCTTACATTACTCAAGGACTTTGCATTTGATATTCCCAGTTGAATCAATTTTTTAAACTGCGTATGTAACTTAACTCACTGTCTTCCCCGGATTCTTGCGCCTATGAGGTTCCCAGTCAAAACATCATGTTTCGCATAACATGTCAGATAATATAATCCTATAATTTGCCTTTCTTTACATATTTTAAGTAATTTTTGTGTTGTACTTGCTTCAAATATGTGTGCGCTTAATTAAGACTTGGTTCTTGGTTTTGTGAGGGGCTAAACTAAAGCAGTGTTAGGCAGAAGAGGGCCACAATCATGAGTGATATTTGGGTTTTACCCAATTGATTTCTTTTCAGCCATGAGTACAGGGTGATAACATTGTATACATCCATCCAATGTCTCTGACCCTTTAAATTTCTTCCCAACAGCTGATGGAACACTGTTGAAAGCTATGGCTATTCATTTTCTTACAGAGGCGGGAGTTATGCGACTTAAGGGCAATGCGGTTAGTGAGAGACGCGTTAAGGATTCGAAACATGCGGTAATGTCATTTTCGCTGTCGTTTCTCCGTTATTTTAATGGGGTATCTACAAATGGATCACCGTGTGACTTCGGCAGTCAGATGCAACACAGGGAACATTGTGTGTGGGTTGCAGAAACCATTAAACGCGGACCGTTTTGGGAGTATCCTTTAGTTTGATGGCATCTTCTTTCGAATTTTCATTCTTATTTTATTGCCCCTTTCCCCCCAAAATTATACCAATCGATCGGAGTCCTGTCCCGAGATTACGAATCCATTAGGAGCTCGAGCAGAGTACTGGAATGCCTTGTGTCGGAGAAGAGACCACTACTTCTGATATCCCTTCAGGTGAACGAAGGGCCCTCCACTTTCCCATCCTACCCTACTGCAGAATAATCTTAATTCAAGTTGGCTCAGATGGAGAGCGAGCGGCTCATAATCGGAAGGCCGTGAGCAGTTGAATCGGTCTATGATTCCTCTGGAGTCGATAAAATAAGTACTATGTTGTGGGGAAGTCTTATGGAGAGACTCTCCCTCGTCATAGGACAGTGGAAGTTCCACCACTGGCTCAGGGCTGTAAACGGGAAATGAGAATCGCCTCAATGCTTATTTGAGCAGAAAATTGACATGATAGTCAAACCGATATTTGAAATTTTCAGAGCTGGAAGTTAGTGATATTAAGCGTAAACTCAATTTTAACATGATGGGTTTTATTGTAAATTAATTGGTTACCAGGCTGAGGAATATTGACTCACTCCACTTGAGAACATGGGTCTAATCATGGCCGGCTGTCCGAATTGGAATACATAACCTCAGCCCAGTGCTCTAACATCCGAGTCATCTCTGAGCAGTTGCTAGAGAATATAAATCTATGAATTGATCCATGGTTACATTTCTGGCAAAAATATATATCATATTGTATTAAATATGACATCAGGTGATTGGTTCCCATTCCATGTAAAAACTCTGAGATCTCAGTAGTTATGAAATTGAGATTAAGTTTGCCTGAAAGCATGGTGGCCCAACTCCAGGACCCATTTCCATGTTCAGAGTTGAGGATACTTGTTGGCTTGGGACCAGTGTCCCACGGTTCGCCAATAAGCCATCAGTGTGAGGACCACCACGCCACCTGGAAAATAATTTGTGTATTGTCAGGGGCCGCACGTGAGGGGCCGCACTAAATGCCACCAGGGGCCGCCAGCAGCCCACGGGCCTTGCGATGAAGAACGCTGCAATAGGAGGGCACACGGAGAAGTGCCCCTTGTGTGGGATCTCAGATATTATATCACCTTCGTCGGGCCAATCTCTAACATGTTGCAATGCATTGTTTTGTGAGAGTTCAACATCAGTAAAAAAAAAATTCTTCATCTTTTTTTTTTATACCCGTCTTCAATACCACAATTTCAACAAAAGTGGGAGAAAAACAAAAGATTGTTCAATAAACGCCCTCGCAGTGAGGGCCCGTCTTAGCTCACCATGTCACCTCACCGTCTCTCCTCACCATGTCACCTCACCGTCTCACCTCACCGTCTCTCCTCACCGTCTCACCTCACCGTCTCTCCCGCAGGTGCGAACTCACCGAGACATGAGCGAGCGGGCAGCCGCCGCCCGTGACCTGGCGCGCCGCTACCCTCTGGGCGCCTGCCGCCTCGCCGCCGACTCCATGGCCGGGGAGGCAAACGCGGCGTTCGGCGCCTCGTTCGGCCGAGCGTGCGTCCTCAGGGAGGGCCGCGTGGCCTACCTGAGTGGGAAGGGCCCGTTCCTGTACAGCATGCCTGAGCTGAGGCGCTGGCTGTGCAGCAAGATGGCACGGGGCGTCTCTTGATGGGGGCGACATCCTCGTGAGGATTTTGTAAAATGTGCAAAGCATGCGGCGAACAAATAAATTATTAGGCGCTAATGTTGGCGAGATGTTAACTACCTCGCCTGCATTTTTGGAGCTTGCGTGTTGTCTCTCCCCGTGGTCGCGTGGATTTTTCTCCGGGTCCTCCCGTTTTTCCCTTCCACATTTTAATCAACATCACGCGATTAAAGTATTTGGCTGCTACACATGTTCACATGATACGCCACTTCGTTGAGATATTATTTGTGGCCAGCTTGCTTCTAAAAAAAGAGCTATATCGCTCAGTGGGCCTTACCTTTTAAAATAAAAAAAATAGTTTATAGTTTTTTGCTAAGTGGCAAGAAAGCTTGTGCATTTTTTTTCCACGATTGCTGAACACAGAGTCCAAGGCCCCAAACGCCGAGTGGCCTGCAACAAGCAGCACTGTTCGAGGTGTAATAGATAAGCGTCAATACGTGTCTGTGATTGAGCAAGGCGGTAAGGACTTGGGAAAGGAGATGATGCGATGGGATTCCATTGTGGAAGGAAGCAAGTGATGTGACCTGCAGTGTTTGTGCTTGAACGGCGCTTGCTAGACTGAGTCCTCAACATGGGTGTAGGAATCTACGAGTGAAATCATGGAAACGTTGTTTAACCATGGTAGTAGCCATAGAAGAGTGATTAGGAGGTGACTGGAGATTATGTTTGTCGCTTATAACAGGAGGCCGTCATGGATCTACACTGAACAGTGAAAGAGCAAACAAATAAAATACCGGATAAGAAAGATTGAGAGGATGTGGAGAGTATGATCTTGTCTTGTGCATTTTAATGTTGTGGCGAGTGCTGCTGTGGGAGTCTTGTTATTTATAGCTTTGTTGTTTATTTTATTTAACTTCGGGACTGAATAGAAGGTGGTGCGGCCCGGCAAATACTTCACTTACGCCAATGCTAGCGGGAAGGGGGTCACCAGCAGAGGGGCCTCCAAATAACCCCCAGCGAGGGCATTTGGCCTATTCTTCCACGCTGACAAGACGTCTTGGAGGAGGTAAAATTACCCACATTTTACCTCCAGTGCCGGATTCAGCTAGTGCGGGGTCTGTAGCATATTATGTTATAAAGGGGCCCTTTAATAAATAAAAACACAAAATCCCTGAATCCCCTTGTCACGCTTTTCTCATAACCCCCTTCTTGCCTTTACCTTTAAAATCTCCCGACCAATCCCCTTCCACCCCTCCTCCCACTCAGATGAGTGCAAGGTGGTCCCATTAACCTCACCTTCCCATCCCTCATGTAATGCGGGTGAGCATGTTATCTGTGAGTGGGGAGCGGTCGTGTAGAGGCGAGTGCGCTGCACTACGAATCCAGCTACCCGAGTTTGGTTCCCGCTCACGGCCAACACCAGTGACGATTATCTGAATCGGTCCCGGGCCTCCCCTAGGTCGACTCTGCTTCAAATGAGTACCTGGTGCGATGTGTAAACATCGTCACTGGGGAGACAAAGGCGGTCGGGCGTGGTGCTGACCACCCACCCCCTCATGTACCGTTACACCCTATATAGGTGCTGCTCGCTAACAGCACTTGCCACCTACAGTCGGTTAAAGGCTATGTGGGGGATCTTTGTCTTTGTGAGTAATGCACACGTCCAGGCTTATTCAATGTTGGCAACGGCCAGACCTGGTGCCCCCGAAGATTGTTGCGAGGGCAACTATTTGTTGATTCGAAACTCAACTATTTGTTGATTCGAAACTCAACTATTTGTTGATTCGAAACTCTGGTGGCTGTCGACTTGCTGCTTTTTTGTGCTCGGTGCGGGATGAGCGGTGAATTATGAAATTGGCATTCCGGGAGCGTTTTGCAACGATCCTACACAGGCATCTCCCTCAATGTTTACACTGCCGTGAAAAATGCTTCATATGTAAGTTGTAGGCTTGTATGCGCATTGCTCTATTCACGTAAATCAGCACTTGAAGGGCTCACTGAGGAAGCCGTTTTGCTTTTTCATTATTCGTGAACGTACGCTGCGTTTGCATGCTCAATGCTACAGCAATCTCATCGCTTATACACAATCACAAACTGTGGTGGATTGAACATTGCGTGCATATTAAAAAATATATATATAAAAAAAAAGTATCGTGTATGGGATGGAGAAGTAGCAAGTCCCACGGGTTGCGAGATGTTAACTCCCTCGCCTGGTATGAAGGAGGTCGTGGGTTCGATCGCGACCCTGACGCCTGCGTATATGTAGAGTTTGCGTGTTCTCCCCGTGGTCGCCCCCCCCCCCCACATTTAGAATCAAAATGCGTTCAGAGTTTTGACTTTAAACTTTCGTGACTACAGGAATTCATATTCTTGGTTCTTTCGGTAAAGTCACGTAAATACAAAAAATGAAATATTTTTTTTCAGAGTATTTGGCTGCTTTAAATGTCCACGTGATAAGCCACTTCGTTGAGCTATCATTTGTGGCCAGGACGCTTCTGAAAAAGAACTACATAGCTCAGTGGGCCTTAGCTGGTAAAAAAGAAAATAGTTCGTATGTATGTTGAATTTAATTCGCACCGTATGTAGCCAACCATGTCAACGTTAGCAAGTACGCTGCGCTCTTGACCTGGACACCTGAGTTCGATTCCATCAGCGGCGAAGCGATATCTGAATCGATCTGAGCAGCTTCCTTCACCAACATGCACTGACCAGCTTGGTGAAGTATGGTAAACAAAAATATCCACGACTGATATAATATGATCTTGGCCTTTATCCAGTAGTGGATTAACAACGCCTGGAAGTTATATTAAGCTACAAAAGGGATTAACTTTGTGCCAGTCTTGCTTTAAAAATGAAACACACTCATAATGCCACCATCATCGGCAACTACGTTTCATGTTATCATCACAACTGAAAAACGAACGTGTTTGCATGACAGAAACGACGAATTGCACCGTGGTTCACACAAAGCACGTGTAAGCCGCTCAATGGATAGATAGGTGACCATGGGGAAAAGCATGCTTCGCCAACCGGAGATGAGACGTTTGGAAAGCTGTGTGCAGAGCCGGCCCAGCCACTAAGCGACCCTTGCAATTGCAAAGGGCCCCGTGGCCAGTAGAGGCCCCCCTAGAGTCACTGCTAGCGAGTGGGTGAAAAAAATCATACATCAAAGGGGCCTCCAACCAAATTTTGCTTAGGGCCCCCAAAGGTCTAGGGCCGGTTCTGGCTGTGTGTGTGGGGGGGGGGGGTAGAGGAAAGGGGCTGGGGTCCACACAACATATGGTGACGGGAAGAGGTGGCCACAAGCACATCCATGAAGTACGTTGGCACCACGCTTCGCAAGCGCGCCCACGTGCGGATCAACACGGTGCTTTGCCATCCCGATCACGCTCCCACCTCTGCAGACTCATTTCTCTCCACACCGCGGCCCTCCTCCTGGGCCCTCTTGTGCAATGCGCGATTTGCAGGCGTGCCTCGCTGTTCTCGTGATGTGTCGGGCGCCGCCCTTTGGTCGCAAGGCCGCTGCTTGCCAATTGCGAATGGTAACGTCGGGTTTCGATGTAGGGCAGCTGTGGCGGTTTAGTTGAAAGAATGTCGGAATGATGCGAAGACTAAAGGGATGTGTTCATTTTTTGTTATTCCCTTACTTGTAAAAACGTGTGAATAAAGTTGTGTGCTTAATTTACTGCGGTTTAATCGAAGTGTATTATTTATGTCTATTCCATAAAAGGTGTTCCAACTACACGATCGGTATCATCTTAACAAGACAAACGAGTACCCATTTGTAACTTTTGCAAAGGAGCGCATCGCCCCATGTTATAGTACAGCGTGGTCCAGATGTCTTGTGACCCCAAATGAATCGATCCCTAACATTTTTTTTTCTCTTTTGCATATTAATTTCCGTAAAAAAAGATAATTTATTTAAAAAAATTGTAAAGATATAAATGAGGGTCACAAGACATCTAGACCACCATGTGCAGTGGAAGAAAATTGATATCATAGAACTACATTTTGACTTAAAACTTTCGTCACTGCAGGAATTCATATTCTTTGGATCTTTCGGTAAAGTCACATAAATAAGGCCACTGAAGCCGGAGGCAAGCCAATGTTTTCATGGAAGAATGTGAGACAGACGCCACCCAGGCATCCACTCTACGCCCGTCCTGATGGAAGAGGCACGTGGGTGACACGTTCGTCATCTGGCCACATGGCCGACCGGCTCTGAAGCAATTCCTCAACCACATCAATTCCATACACCCAGCCATCAAATTCACCATGGATGTCCTAATCAAAAAAAGACCAGATTGCTCAATGAGCCATTATGTCTACAGGAAAGCAGCCCATACTGATGCCTACCTAAAACTTGACTCCCACCACCATCCATCCCAGAATAATTCCTTCATCAAAACTCTACACCATAGAGCTCAATGTATCTCCGACCATGATCACCTAACCAGTGAACTGAAACACGTGCACCAAGCTCTCAAGGAGAATGAATATTCCGACTACACATTCCGCAAAACCATCACCCCAACCGTGAGGAAGGAGCCATCTGAGGATCCAATCAAAACCATCACCTTGCCATACATAGCAGGGGTAACTAAAATATTTACAAAATCATGTACAAACACAAGATCCACTGCACCACGACGCTCTCCGACCACAGGGTACTTATGTCCCGCCAACTTCGTTGTGATACCAGGACGCTTGTGCTACGCCCATTTTTAAACCTTTAAAAGCAGCTTCCCTTCAGTGGCCTTCCCCCCTTTTTTCTCCCGATGACGATCGCTTGTGTTGTGATCGAAACGTCGTAGTTTTTATTTTTTTATTTTTTCTATCTACGTGACTTTACCGAAAGATCCAAAGAGTATAACAGACCTCGTAGTGTGCTTCTGAGACGCCACACCCAGGCCGCTGGACTCTCCAACATGCCCCCTCTAGCGACATCGCTCGTATGGCAGTCAAAACTATTTTGCTCGTTCTCAGGGTTGATTTTTTCGTATAACTTCAGTGAAACCACCACGATTATATCTTTTGTTCAGTCATTGGTGACCATGCTGAGACTTTAAACTCACTCCACCTGAAAACCCAGTTGAGTCACGGGCAGTGGCTAAAACCCATATGCACGTCCAGGATCTTAGCGGTGCAGGGTCATTGCTCTCACACCTTGAGCCTCCCAGCTCCTCCGTTTGTTTGTTTATTTCTTAATTAAAAGCACATCGGTGTTGGTGGTCAATATATGAAGCTCTTATTTTAGTAATACCAGCCTCACACACCAGACTGCAGCAGAGCCCCAGGCACAGCAAATGATAACGATCACCACCCAATGCCATACGCTTCGTAAAGATAATTATCAAAAACGTGTAAAGATAAACACAAATGACGTACACATTCTAATCTTGGCAAACATAATACGCCTTGTGTTTACTTGGAGCGGGGTGTTAGAAGTGTTGCACATGAAACACGGCAATTTTAGGAAGCATTTTATAAACCACACAAGCAAGCATATGCCTGTAATGAAGAAAATAATACGCCGTACTTCTGAGAAAATGTGTAAGCAATGTAAATCCGCTTTCAAGAATAAGGACACTCAGTGGAAACAACTAGACAGATAGCTGGTATGGCATGGAGATACACAGGTGCGGGTTTGTTGGTGTGAATTAATAAGGGGGAAAATAAGTAGCTCTTTGCGCACACAAAATGACATTTCTCGGGTTCAGTGACCTCAATCAGTTTTTCTACTCAGTAAATGCAGCTGTATTCTCTCTCTCTCTCTGCCCACTGCGCAAGCAGTGACATTTCGCAAGTATGAAATAATTTGGTTATGCACATCATCAAACGCGTGTTCTCTCCCCCTTTGTATTCGCGCATTGCTAAGCCTGGGCCACGGAAGCAAGGGAGAGAGACCTCACGGAGGACATTTCAGTCCACAGATGGCACTCTTTAACAGAATACCAAGAATGGCATCAGCAAACGTCAAAATGTAAGTCGTTTCAAAATTGTACGACGATTTCACGCACTGCGCTGTGAACCCGGTGACTTAAGTTTGAATCCGGGCGATGGCTAACGTCTGTGCAGAATGGTGTCTGAACTGGTATGAATGTACTTACTGTGTGTTGAACTTCTTTAGCACCTTACGTAGCCAACCGTGCTAATCGGAGGTGCGGTCCTGGACCCCACTTTCAACCACCCACAGTAGCCGGCCTGGTAAAGTACAGTATGGTCAAACAACCTCTGAGACTACCCTCATCCAGCATTGGATTATCAAAGGATTACAATGATTCTGTATCATCACTGTGGTGGACTGATTCACCCATGTTGATTTGGTGCATTTTTTTCCAACTCAGGATGAATAAGTTATTCGATAATGTTGTCACCTTGCGGTGAATGGCAGCGCCTGGATTGGATGCAGGGTTGTCGCGAACCCATTTAGTGCAACAAATACGGGTGAAAAAGTCCTGATTACACACACGCGCAGTTCTATGTTTGTATTAGCGAGCTAAGGATTGTATCCTTTATAAAGGGATGCATCATTCCACCCCTAATTCATTCATTCTACGTGATAGATAATGGCAAGTAGAGCGACTATAAAACATGCTGCTATGGGCTTCATAAACAATGCAGGCCTTTATCAATCCACTGCTGGATGAATACCTCACCAATCCGTGTTGCCTAAGGTGGGGTTTTTTAAATTTACAGGTTTGTGAAGAGGAGGCCCAGGACCGGTTGAAAGGTATCACTCGCAATTGATGTTAGCCGTGGCAGCGATTCAAACTGATGGCGACCGGTTTATCACACAGTGCGCTAAGCTCTGCGCCACCACTCCACACCATTGCTGTCACATTGCTAACGTGTAATTCCCTACCCAATGATTCTGTGCAATGATCTAACTGGCCTCAGACTGCAGAAGGCAATTTTTATAATGGCATATATATAATATAATGGGACATATAATGCGATTTCTACGTGTATACTATATTGCGCGATTCCATTTAAACACAACGCATCTTAAATATGCCTTTGTCTCATTGAGTCCGCTCTGTAATGGGACGTTACCATATGCTACAACAAGGTCCATACCATTAATGTAACGCTACATCTCGGCTGGGAGCCGTAATTATGAAATATGTAGGCAATTAGACACCCATATGTATTTACCCATACTCTCAAAGTCATGCAGATGGATTGCATAGAAAGGTATACATTGTACAGAGCTCTCAAGAAGGCATACGGGGTTTCAGATAGACAGACAGATAGATATAAACAGGATGGGCGAGCGATACATGTGAAAATACACGGCAAGGGCATTTGCGGGTACAAGGGACCCAGCGTATCCTCATTAAAGGTCAGGGAACCTCTGATGTTGCATTAAGGTATCGGCTTCCCGCATTTAAATCGGATTGATTTAATTTCCCTTTGTTTGCACGATCGCTTCAAAGCTTTTGTTGCAACAGAGAGGACAGAACGCTACAACGTGCACCACAAAGGAAGCCATTCATCTGTTTGATAATTAAATTTGCAACTGCAAAGTAGAGTTTGGAACCTCTTTCCACTCGGCTATCCATGCCGTCAATTCCCTCTTAAGAGCTTGCTTCTGTCCACTGCCTTTAGCTGTCTCTCTCTATGGCGTCTCGAGGTGTGACGGCGTCTTTCCGCTACCAAAGTCGCATCGTCGTCGTAACGTACAACAAACAAAGGCGACAGAGGGAGGAGGGCACACGTGAGCGTACACTTCAGGCGGAGCACGTAAAGAGTGGGCGAGGGACGGTGCAGCATAAGGCAGAAGCACACATGACCCTTGAACTTTGGACTTTTGCGCACGTTGAATTGATGCGGCGATGGCTGATGCTGCTCCTAAAACAATCAATATATCGTATTTATGCTCAAAGAACGGATTATCTCAATTTGTTGGCCAAGGGTTCTGTCGGAAGGCCACATTAACGGAAGATGAAGCGTGGAGAGATAACGCACACGGGAAAATGGCAGGGCAGCAGGGTTCGCTTTGGTGAGGCTTGGAAAGAGGCATGGGCACCATCGCATTCGTTGTATTTGGTGCCAACTTGTGGAGAGATGCTAACTACCTCGTCCTGGTATACAGGAGTGCGTGGGTTCAATCCCGATCCTGACGCCTGAAATGTTGGAGTTTGCGTGTTCTCTCCGTGGTCGCGTGGAGTTAATTTCCGGGCCCTCTGCATTTTCCTACCACATTTAGAATCAATACGCGTTTAGAGTGCACGGCTGCTATACAAATCCATGATAAGCCACTTCGTTGAGCTATCTGTTGTGGTTAGGTCACTTCTGAAAAATCGGTATATTGTTCAGTGGGCCTTACCTGGTAAAATAAAGTTTTAGTTTAGCTTGTTTGTGAGGCCAACTTTGAAAAGGTGCTTATAATTAATCAGTGAACTAGAGAAGCCAACAAAATATCGCTTTCATTTAGCTCTCTTTCCGCATCATACATATTACAGCATTTTCACAAGAGACCTTTTTTTGCCAGTATCAAAGTATGAAAAATAAGAACAGGGTTTACCCTTTCTGACAATAAAACAGCAGGTGTTAAGACGTTCAAACACAAAATATAAACCTTTTGCAAGGAACCAAGTCTGCATTAACCACGCGTAGTCGTGGATAACGTGCAAACAAGCACGCTCTGATAATAGATGGGCATTGTCTTTGAAACTGATTGGCCTACATCAAAGACAGCCTTCTTTATGGCCTTGTCTCGCCAGTGTTAGACCAGAGAACAACACCAAAAGGCAAACAGTACAGTGGTTAATTAACAGAAGTAAAATGCAGACTTCATTCCTTGGTGTTTGAACATCTTAAGACCAGTTTTATTTCCAGAAAGGGTAAAGCCAATTTTTCATAGATTTTTTGTTACACAAACACATCGGCCCCATGGCCTTTTGGGAGTGCAAATTTTCAGCTAGAATTGATTCAGTAAAAGAAAATCTGACAAGTTTTGACATATGGTGTCTCATTAGAAGAGGAAGGCTTGCTTCAATCAATGCTGGTGAACTGCCAGATGTAATAGGCAAGGAGCTTCCATTGAAGATAGGGTCTTAGTCCTGAATATGGGTATTTTGTGCTATACTCAGGAGATCAACTCAAGTACCTGGGTTCACTGCTCAATCTGTACATGAGAATGTCATTGACCGATCTGTCTACATGACAAATTACGAACCTTAACGCGTCTTTACCTGGGGTGCTTTCACAAAGAACGTTTTCAATTACCATGTTAAGTAATTTAAATAAACTTTCCTCTCTTGAAACATTCACATAAAAATAGATTTCAATGAGGCTGATGCTTTTCTAAAAATACAGTAAAGCATATTTAAACAGAACTCTGTACTGTGTCTCTAAATCAATAAAAATATGTTTTAGTCTATCAGCCTATTGACTTTTCACACCAGTATTATCAAGCAGCACTTGTTTAAACAATACAAATATAAACCGGTTTCAACCTTCCCGGTCTCATTAGCAATCAGGCTTGTTAAACAAATTCTGATGGATTGCCAGATGTTACTGCCAAGAGCTCTCCATGTTACCTGTGGGGGCCATGAAATGCCTCTCTCATGCAGACGCCACATTTGAGCGACCACCACACAATAGCCCACTCTTCAGGAGACAGTTGTGGAATCTGTGATGGCTGCAAGGGGATGTGACAGCAGGCTTAACGTCCCTCCGAAGGCCATCGCGCTCAACGTGGCCACGGCATTCACGTGGCTCGCGCTGAGGGGTGACGACCACAGCACCTCGTGGATGACCCTTCACCCCTGAGGTGAACTTGCCACGGCTGAGGCCACGCTGCCATCGCAATCTGAGAGACACCTTTGCCCCACTCCGCTCAAAGTGCAGGCCTTTGCGAGTCAATCAAATGTGGCGGCGATGGCGTCTCACAGTTGATGTCCAAAAACCCAAAGCCGTCACGGCCGAGGAAGAGCAACTCTCAGTAGCTCAACCTCATGCCCTGGAAATATGTGGCGGTCACTCGCTTTGCACAACACCAGTCGAATTGTATCAAACCCACGTTCCACATGCCAGGTGGAGTTACTTATCGATGCGCACACGCTTTACGTTGCGTTGCTTTGCTTATTTACAACAACAACAACAGCAAGAATACGTTCTGCCTGTGTTCTCAGCTTCGTTTCCACTGCACTGTCGGCGTCACGTCACGAGACGACGCGAACGTGGCGTGTCACAGAGAGATGCATGGAGACAAAATAACATTGCACAGCCGCTTTCGAGGTTGTCTTCAAGTGCGACCTCCCTTTGACACACGGAGAGGGGGGGGGGTGCTGCATTTTTCCTTAAAGCCTTCTTACCGAGAAATATTTGTTGCACGGCAGTCATAGCGATGTATGTTTAATTGTCAAAGATGGAATTTTGCACGTCGTGTGTGTGTTTTTCCTTCTCACGCCGTCCTTGGCGAGGGCATTAGAAGCAGTGATAGTTTTTTAACGACATCTGAAAACATACCCTTCTTTAGATTGGCTTTTAATTAGGATGCCCTGATTATGTCCGTATTATGCGTTTTATTATAGTTATGGTTCAATATTATGTGACGTATTTTTGAACGTATTAATCTTATTGTTATCCTTGCTTCTTTTGGTAAAGTCACATAGAAGGGAAATAATAAAATAATAAAAATTAAACAATAACATTCTCACGACGTTTCGATTGCAACACAAGCAATCATCATCAGGTGTGAAAACCACAGAACCAAGAATATGAATCCCTGCAGTCACGAAAGCTTTAAATCGAAATCTTATTGTTGTTTAAATTGTGTCAGTCACCTTTAATTTGTCATGTAAAGCATTTTGTATTGCATTTTATGCACGAATTTTGCCATCTTTGTAAAGTTTGATTTGATTTAATTTTATATAGGGTGCCGAGACAAACAATCCACTAGATTTGGGTACCCGATTTGATCACGGTTGCCTGTCTGGATTCAGACCCAGGTTGCCAGTGGTGCCAGTTTAGTCCCCCTCACCACTGAGCCACCTGATGACCTCGACTCACTTGCATCAGCAACTACCAACGTGGTACTGGGCACTGGGTACGGTGGAGAGGTGCACGGCTGTAGGAAGTAGACTGAGAGGCCGAAAGAGCAACAGCACACGAAGACGTGGACGCACGTAAGTGAGAAACATCGTATCGACATGCCGAGGACACATCCGGATGATGACCGGTGGTTGAGACTGACGGCAGATTGGCTGCCCAAGGAGGAGACGCGCCTACGCGGGCGCACACTGTGGAGACGGAGCGATGGGATCAGCTCCTGTGCAGGAGGTAGGTGGATCATGGCATTGCAAGAGCGGGAGCAATGGGTTGGGGAGGCCTTCATCCACCAGTGGGTATGATTGTGATGGACGCGCCATCAGACGTAAATAGGCACACCTCATGAAATTACTCCCAATAAAAAAGAAATATATTTACGAAGTTTCCGAAAATGCTTTTCCAGTGTCCGCTCGTAGTTTTTCACAAGAGTTTGTTATTTGCAACAGCAGCCAGCATCTCACCATGTGTTCCTCACCGCCAGGATTAATATTCGTTTGAATGCAAAGCACACACGTGACACATCGTGCAGAGTTATCATCTTTAAAAGTTGGACCAACTATATTTGATGAAAACTATCCATTTACACGTCCAATAATAAACTATCTATCATGCAATGGCAACGTAAAGGAGTATTGTGAAAGAGTAATTCGGCAGAGTTAAATATAAAATTGTGAGAAACCCACTGAGATTCAAAGCTGCCAGGTTATACTTATCTGTTGTATTATTTTGAAATGGAGTTACGATCATAAGCCATATATTTATAAATGGTAAAATTGATAAGCAGCGCAGACGCCAATACGCTGAATTAGCGACATTATTGGGTCAAAGGTATTTTTTTTTTCTCCAAATGTTGACCCTGTGAGCAGAAACTGCATATCATTATCTTTCAAATTACTCCTCATTCATTGAAACCAGTAGAGCGGTCTTGGAGGAGTGATTTGGACAAGCTACATCAGAGATCAAAGCTCCCCCGTGTAGCCTCCACAGGCTGTTGGGGCAAGTGCTGTTATCGAGTAGCACCCATGAAGGTCGGCGCTGGGGCACACGATGGGATGGGTGGCCAGAACCACGCCCGGCCGCCTTTGTCTCCCGAGTGGCGATGTTAACACACCGCACGAGGCATGGCACTCATTTGAGGCTGAGTCCGCAGCCTATAAATATGCAAGCATGCAGACGAGCTGCTAATGTCGTGTAGAATCAGCGACGTAAAAAGTATTAAAATGCTTTTAAACAACAGTTTTGGCGGTGCAGGGGACCGATAGCGTGTCAGAGCGGCGAGGAGGCACCTCTGAATTCTGGGATTTGAATCTCAGTTTCAACTGCCCATAATTTAAACTGCATTATCAAGTGTAGAGTGAGTCGATGGTGGTCTCAGCCCAGTGGACCGTGATGGCACAAACAACAACAACAACAACTTGCAGCATTATCATCGTTTCACTCAGTTCAGCTTATCGCAGCTCTTCCCACGACAGAAGGGTATCATGCAAATGTGACAAATTGCGCACCTCGTGCGGAAAAAGCAGTCTCGTGACGTAGCTTCAGAGGCATTGATGCGATGTCATCGTCCAGAGCCGCTCACCGAGGCGGAGTGGCGCGTTACTCACTCGCTGCAATAGCTCTGCATGGATATTCTCGTGTCAAAACATTTTCCTGATAGTGAATTTGTTGCGTACAACTAAATACATCAATGCCAGCTTTTCTCAAGCCACCAATGCATGCATGTTGCATTTTTTTCGCACCGTACTTAGCCAATGGTGATAATCGGAGGTGCGGGGGGGAAGGACAGCAAACTAAAACATAAAAAGCAATTATAAAGAAATGAGTTTTCAATTTAGATTTCAAAGTGCATGGCTTCATTGGCTTCCTAATAATGGATGTATGCCTCCCCCAAGCCATGTAGTATTTTCCACCACGCTTCATCACGCTGGTCAGTGTGAATTGGTGAAAGTAGTGGGGACTCTGATATCACTCGCCGCTGATGTTCGTCGTGGCCAGCAGCAATCGAACTCGGGTCATTCTGCGCCATTAACTTCCACAGTACCACCGCCAATTCATAAGGAGGAAAAAGGAAATTTGAAAAATACAACAAAATTACAAAGAGGCATTCAATATAACGACGATCATAACCGACAAAAAAACAATCAGGTCAAGGTTTCGCACATACGATTATCACGGTTGGCTATGTATGGTGCAAAAGAAGTTCAACTTACATACACACGGTTGGAGTCACGGCATTGTTTTGTGAAAAGGGTCCTCACGGTTGCGGCCGGAGGGACACTGGGCACACGTGGTGTTGAAGCTGGCAGCGTGGTGACTTGGTAAGGTGCGGGCGGTCATGATGAGCTGGGCGTGAAGTGTTTTTACAGGGACGATGCAATCAACAATCGCAGCAGCCGGTGACCATTGGGGAGGAAAACACGAAATAAACATGCGCCCCGCCCGACCCCGCGTTGCACGCAAGTGTTTTCAAAATGCGATTCATTGCACAGCCACCGAGGAGCCTCGTGGTCCGCAGAGGGTTAATCCTGCAGTCAGGGTCCCGGCGTCGGTGCCGCACGCGTACCTAATGAGCCGTTAATGACATTTACCCACATTTACATATTTTGCATATAACATTAATGAACTTTTCGTCCGTACTGCTGAGTTGATGCATTTTTACTGCGTTTTATTTCCCCGCGTATTTGTGCATCGTAATGAAATTGTAATCGGGCACGTCAAAGGCGTTTATATTTTTTTCACGTTCATGTTTTATGTCGGCATCGACCCCATATTTTAAATTCGAAATTCTTCCCGAGGACAGCCTTCTATTCGTTGAATAGATGCCCGCGGTATTTTTCGCCATGTCCCCACTAAATATAAATAACGGTTGACATTTGTTTTACGTTGTAATAACGGTCAAAGATGGAGACACATTTATTTATGTAAATAATGCAACATGTCCCAACATATACGCTACCATTAGGCAAATTGAAGCCATTATCATTATCATTTAATCAGTATTTACAGCCAAGCTGCAGAAATGTGATGGGGGTATGCACGGGGGCATCCATAAGTCAAGGTTGGGTTGTAGATCACAAATAACCTGACCTCTCTGCTGCCGTGACTGCAGCTCACGCCGCCGCCACGCTCGCGTGCCATCGGCCTCACTGGGACTCGCGCTGTTTGTAGACCGCCAAAGGCATTTCCCTCTCTTTACATTTGAGGCCATGCAATATGCAGTGTATCCCGATGCATTCATTTCAGTGGGTAAGTAAAAAAAAAATCCCAAGGGTTAAAATGAATATAAATTAGTAATAATCATCATCATATTTGCATTTCAACGGCACTTAAATGCCTCGGCAACTCAAACAGAACCTTAAACTGATTTTATTTTTGTTTATTTGATTTGTTACACGGATGGTCCCGTTTCGTTAGTTGCGCGGCTATCTTACACTGAGATCCGTGGTGTGTGAGCACATCTCATCTCTTCTCAAACATTGCAAGGGCACCTCCAGCGGCAGTTGTCCCTGCGTGACAGATTCGTGACTCAGCACCTGGGCAATCGTCTGCTAGTAGGGGGCAATGACTCTTGCAATGTGTAATCCCAATTAACATTATTTCATGTAAATTTATTCACAACCGTTAATTTACGAGCAAATCACACCATCAACCCTGTTCCCGGAGATTCAATGAATTGTTAAGATCCAGTGTCATAGGCTCGTGATTTGGTTCCGTTGAATTCAGTTCTGCTGAATTTAGCGGCCACTAGTGGTTGCAAGGGTATTTGTTAGGAGCCTGATAAATACACACGCACACACATATATAATGGCTTCATAAATACTGTACATTGAAAAACACTTGCATTATTCACGATCATCATTATTCTTTCATTCTTTCATTGATTGATCCCTTTAGAGTATCACTCTTATGGATTTGCACTGGTCCTTTTTAACCTTCTCATTACAAGCAATGGAATGAATTCTCAAAAGGCATACTGAATTCCATACATATACATACAAACATCAATACGGAGACCCATATCATCATATTAGATGTAAAGTGTACAACCCTTGGTTAATCCACCCCTGAATCAAGCCCTCTCCATGTCACATTAGAATATTTGGCGCTGAGGAAATTCCCCCATTTGCTCCCCTCTCCGCCACTAAATCGAGGCATGGGAATCAAGACCGGTTCTGATTTCACTCGCCACTGCTGTTTGCCGCGACTGGTAATCCAATGCACATCGTCGGTCTCATCGCACAGTGTGTTAACCACTATGCCACCATTCCACCCCACAATCACATGAATACATAATACAATACAAATTAAATATGCATTGGAATTCCATGTATTGTGTAGCACGGTATGTGCAGAACATGTATACAAACCAATATTCCTAAAAGCAACTGAATATTTTAGTCTGCTTTTATTGTTCTCGAGATTAAATATGGAATAAAGATTTAAAGTTGAAAAATTTCACTCGTGCCGCATGAAATAATGATCGCATTCTGACATATAAAGTAGTTAGCATGAACATTACACATATACTGATGTTATGAAATAAAAACGACATCTTCTTTTATGAATCATCATTATTGTAATCAAGCAGTTGGCTTATTAGTTTTTTAAAATAACTAATTAAGCAATGATCCACTCTAATAACGCCTTCTGTCGCATCAACTGCTACCATGAATATTAAAATTAAAATATTTGTTTCCTCTATAAATACTTCGCACATCTGCAGGGGAGATGTGCTGCACGTCGGAGCACGTGTCCCTATTATCAGCACAGCCTGAGCAACAGCTTGGGAACGCCTTTATCAAGCAGCGGATCGAACATGGCTGATGATGATAGTGAAATAATACCCCTGAACAAGGAGGGGAATATGTGTCGATGCGGTCAGGATATTCTTTTAACGATTCAACAAACGCGACGCTCCCGCACGCGTCGTTCCGCTCCTCGACAAATGGACATTCGACCAAAATAATTTTTCGCCGATCCTGTCTCGCTTGGGCAAGGTCATTCCAGCCCCCTTCCAACAAAGTTAATTGGCCAGCCATATTCACTTAACCCCCTTGTGATTGTGTGACCCCCTTCCCGCGTAATGTTCTGCAAGCTCCGTGGATAAATCTTGCCTCGCTTGCCAACGCTGCGCTCTGACCAATCTGGCCCCCTGGGGGGGGGGGGGGAGGGGGGGCTGAGAGGCGAGGGTGAGAGTGTTGGAACGGACGAACACGCTGGCCTTTGCTCCAGTCCATGATGGCCTTGGCGATCTTTTACCGATGTGTAGAAATCATCGCGGGACCCATTCACGTCACCGTTACAGCTGGCCCACGATGCTATAGACACAGGCGTCGTGTTACTTCTCGTGAACCTGACCAGAGTGCTGAGCCTCAAACGTGTCTGTTAACCGCCGGTCAGAATCAACAACATGTCCTTAAGCTGAGTCCCTGACTCTACTCGCGGACACATCATTCAGTCTAATAATATAGTACATTGCCGCATATTTGACTCACTGGGGACTGAGGTGTCGGTAGATACGTGTAGAGCTCGGATTTGTGATCATCTGTAGAAAATACCAAACAATTAATTGGTCAGGGCGGATATGTGATGGTCGGATATGGGGCGTTGGGCTGTATGATAATTTACCGCTGTTTGTCAGTCCACTGCTGGATGAAGTCCTCCCCACATCTTGTCAGGCACGAGGTGTGTTTGACTTTTCCTTGGAGCACGATGGGCAGTGTGGGTCGGCGAGGTGGGGTCAGCCAGGACTAATTCAGATATCACTCACCACTGAAGGTAACCGTGCTCGCGACTTAAACTTAGATTCGCCACGTTTCAAGGGGCAGTGCACTTCTCACTGTGTCACAACTCCACCCCAATTCAGTATCATGATCAAAGTAATATTGATTACAATTTTTGTCCATAATAGAGGGTTTTGGGTGAGATCGCGTAAATATAAATGTGTCATTAAACCCACCACCAGCCAACATGGCCAATTACTAAGGGTTGTCACGTAAACAAAACATGCCAATTCATTACGAGTCCAGCACTAACCGGTGTGTTAGAGAGTAAACCCACAACATTTACAATTCTAGTCGGACGCTTTGCCAGTAGTTACAGCTTGCATCATCAGGCAACAGACAGAGTTGTGGGGAAATCCTCCTGTTTCGGTTTAATACCTTTTCTTATTATGCCTATTATATGAAGTCCGTTTCCTTGTCAGCTTCTCCCTGAAGATGCATGTGAAATATAATAAATTATAATATAGATTTTTTTTTAAACTCATTTAACGAGGATGCAATATTATTGGTAAAAAATTAAATCGACAATGTTTGCTGTACCTGTATATGCGGATTATTTTGCAAGTGTGGCTGAAAATTTGGAGTGACTGTGCTTCTTGTGCTGATATGACAAAATAGTCTGAGCGCAGTTATCAAACTTTTCGTGGCATCACCAGCAATGCCGCCAATGTGTGCTGGTGATGCCAATCGCAGCATGTAAGCCGAGCGCAGTACTCTGAAAACCAAGGGATGTATAGCCACTTACATGATGACAAAGATCACCCGTATAGCCTTAACAGACTGCTGGGGCAAGTGCCGTTAGTGAGCACCTATGAAGGCTGGCATGACACATGAAGGGTGGGTGGCCAGCACCACGCCCGTCCGCCTTTGTCTCCCTAGTGGCGATGTTTACACACCGCACCAGGTACTCATTTGAGACTGACTCGTCCTACGGGAGGCCCAGGACCGGTTCAGGTAATCGTCACTGGTGTTGTCCGTGAGCGGGAATCAAACTCGGTTCGCTGGGTTCATGGCGCAGCGCGCTAACCGCTACACGACATGATGCCATGTAAACACACAGGCAGCAGAGATCTGCAATTTATCTGTATATCATGCTGTAACAAAAAGACAAAGCAGACTTTTGGGGCAAGAGCCATTAATGGGCATCTATTAGAGCAAACATGGCACACTCGGGAGCGTTGTAATCAGACGCGTGTCTGACTGCCTTTGTCTCCACAGTGTGCTCATGTTGACCGTGCTGCATGCACCCAGTGCTCAATATGAGCTGGGTTGAGATGTTAAGATAGCAATCGCTGTTGTGTTCGGCATGACCAGGAATTAACCCCAGAACACCGAGATTGCACTGCAATGCTGCAGGGCACTAACGAGGACGCTTCTTAACCCACAGCATGTGGAGTACAAATACAACAGACTGTTGGGGCAATTGCTGTTAGCGAGCACCTATGAAGACCAGTATTACGCACGGCCGCCTTTGTATCTCCAGTGCTGATGTGTAAACATTGCACCAGGTACTCATTTCAAGCTGAGTCGACCTAGGGGAGGCCAAGGACCGGTTCAGATTTTTGGCACTGTTATTGGTCGTGAGCGGGAATCAAATTCGGGTCGCCGGATATGCAGCGCAGAGCGCTAACAGCTGCATGAGCAAACTTGATCACAAAGCAACGTGGTCATGGACTCCATGGGTTAACAAAATTCCGACATGGTCACTGCCGGCTGATAAACAATATTCTGCATGGTCTAAAAACACACGCCCCAATGGAACATATGTGTGTGTGTGTGCCCGTCACAGCCATTGCTTACCCATGGCAATACACAAAATTGATTTATGTAGGGCTCAATTTTAAACGTGTCTTCTCCACAACACATATCCTGAACTAACTGGATTATCTATGTAGAATCCATTTTGCAAGACCCACCTCATTCCTGGCAATAAGCTTTCGTCAGCAATTGTAAAAAAAAAAACGAATAAAAAAAGCACGTAATACAACAAAAACACGAAGGCGACTTTTTCACATATCGTTGTGGAAGGAGATGAACGCCTTCGTGATATACAGCATCGCCACGAGCCACCTTAGAAGCTTCTCGGGTAGGTATTCCATCACCCCCGGCTTCAGCTTAAGCACATTACCCTGCGTAAAGATCATTTAATGAATAATAAATTATGCATACGTCTCAGAAAACATAACAAATGGTAGACACCGGAAAAAATACATTGCCACTTGTCCTAAAAAAAAAACAACGTTATTAAAGTCCGGCTATAATAGACACATTTTGGCACTTTACAACGACGCGACATTCATTCATTAATTCTGTTTTTCATTCCTCACTCAGTTTGTTCTGCCACGCGTGTGCTTCATAAGGCATTGCTTCATTCCGTATTTCCCACAAAGGGGCATGCTTACAGGGGGGCACGCTGCACTCAATAACAGCATGCCCACATGGGAACAGCTGATTAACATTGCTGACGAATGTGGCCGGGATAATGGTACGCGATGACTTCTGTTATCGTTTCGTCTATACAATTCACGAACACAATGTATGTGTTCTCTAATCCGGGGATTGTGAAACTATCACTGAAATCGTACATTTACGAACCTTGTCAAATAACTTACGGTTGAAGGCCTCTCCGTGTTATGTTGGTCATGTTTTGACTACATTCACCATGCTGGTGAGTTAATAGATTTGGCGAAAGGACAGAATCCTTGGACCGGTATGGATATCACTTGCCACAGAGGGTCGCCGTGGCTGGGAGTCAAACTCATGTTGCCGGGTTCATAGTGCAGTGCGCAAACTACTGTGCGCGCTATTCCAGAACCGAATCATGGAATCACGGAAGGGTCACACATTGCTACGGGCCTCGTTACAATCCAAAATACACGTTCCATTTTGAAGGACGTAAATGTTTTTGTTGCGTATTCTCTATTTCTATCCAGGTGGCTATAACGGTAACACACACACACATTTTTCTTTTGAACTTAAATGCTCGCTGTAATTCACCACCACATGGTAACACGATTATCTTTAAAGACAAAATCAACTTGGGTACCAAATCTGGTTGGCCTGGGACCCGCTAACACGTGCCCTGGGTCTCCCGTGCACATATTCCTTTTGCAGACGCAGTTAATTTTTTTCCGAGCCCATTGGTTTATCGATCAATTTAAACACGCCAATAAATCTCGCATGACAGTTCTTTATTAGCTCCACGCCTGGGTTTAATATTCTGCCAGAGGAATTGATGCCTGGGGGGTGGGTGGGTGGGTGGGGGCAGCGAATGGAATAACGCGATGTGTTCTACAGAGCGGGGATATCTATCGGCTATCCCGCTGGACTCGCATTGCAGAGGTCGCCGGTTCAATCTCCCAGCGAAGCGGCTTGGACAACGGGCACCTTTCTTAAACCCCCCACACACGCCACCTCTGTCCACCATGTCGATGGTGTCTGGTCGAGTGTGGTGGGGTCAACTTTGGATAGTCCTCACCGTCGACTCAAGTCCAGATCCACCTTCTGGGATCGCGCCGCCGCTGCTGCTGCTGCTGCTGTCACCATCATAGAATCTCACCCAGGTCCGGGACAACTTCAGACGTCGAGAATGATAAACACCTCATTCGGGGGACGCAAACATTGCACCTTCTGGCTTTGACATTCTACGAACACACCAGTGTATTGTCAACCACATCAGAACATCAACAGGCCAACGCCATAGTAATGCGAGTGTAGCTGTGCAATACAAACTTGGGGTCATATAGTAAACCATTGTCGTCCAAACAACGACATAAACTCTCTCCTGAAAACCTCTCGTCGTGGCCAGCAGACCTTGACATTGGCATTCAACTCCTGAATGTATGACCATCGTAGTGCGAACAGGATAGAATAGAACTCCCACCTCTTCAACAAACGTCCGGCCAGCATGTGGGCCAGAATACCCTCTTAGAGGGGCTCTCCAGATCGACCTCTGGCGGAGGCCCTTCTGCCAGCAGAGCGAGCAATTGCAGGCCTGCGCCTTTACCCCTGACCTTTAAGAAGGGACCCTTTCAGAAGTGGATGAAGAGTTGAGCTCCCTGTGCTGTATGGGGACATTCATGCTGCCCCCCCCCCCCTCTCAAACGAACGCGACCATGGGACATTAACCAGTATCCATTGTGTATAGCTGGTTCCTAACATGCTCGTATGCATGCTGAACTTCTTTCGCGCCGTACGTAGCCAACCGTGCCAATCGGATGTTGTGCGATGCTGTGCAGCACGTACGCATGTCCACCTCACTGGCGACTGAGCTGACAAGGTTCCGATTTGTAAACATTTTGTTGTAAAGAAAGAGTTACTCCAGGCACACATTTCGCACAGAGGGTTTGGGCGCTGCATTGGCAGAGGCAGATACACGTGGCGGTCGGATTCGCAGCATTGTGCGCTGCTCTGTAATTGCGCAGGGTGCATTGTGGGTGATGTGAAGAAACAAAACATCGACTTGTTCGGTGATCACAGCTGGAGCGTCATCCAGAGGGACACACGTGATAGCATGCAGACGAGTAGGCGATGTGTTAACATTATTATTATTGTTGTTTAGAAATCTGCGCTACGACTGTGACCGATTAAAAGTTGTCAGTGTGGCATCGGTTTATTGAGAGCTGCATTCTGAAGCCATTGCGCATTGCACGCCTGCAATTATATCTGTATTAAGATAATCCGTAACAATCTACCACATTATGCATGATTTCTGTTACATAATAACTTCAAGAGATTACCTACTTTTTTTCCATTCCACAATCTTTTTTTTTAAACAAAAACGTCATTGTTCAATGTAGGCATAAAAACATGCATTGATTCGTCAATCAAAGCAATTACACTCACAATACAGTGCATGCATGAAATTTCGTGCTGTGTGAGTGTTGTGCTTGACCGATTTAAGCAAATTCAATACAAATTTCACGCTGCCGTTACATCTCGACTAACGAAGCACGGTCACAATTGTATTGTGCGAATGCGACTGACACAAAAAAACCATGAAAAAACAAAATAACAGGAGGGTAAAACAAGGTGTAAGGGTGCCGGCCCTACAATGGACACGCTCACGCCGTCCTGCTGGTTTAACTGGGAGAGCCTGGATCAGACACCGTCGTGTTTCAGTGACTTAGAGGGGCATAGACTGCAACGCGGCTGTCTCTCTACGCCTTCCACCAATGCTGGCGGAAGGATGTCCACCAGAAGGGGCCTCAGAGAGCCTCTCTGGAGGGTATTTGGCCTACTCTTCCACGCTGGCCACATGTCTTGGAAGAGGTGGGAGTACGCACACTTTTTCTCAACCACGTGTAACCTGCTGATTGACAAACGTTAATGCTGCTGGGTGGATAAAGGTGGTCATGTGGATTGGGGTGGTGGATTTAAGACATTTGTAACGTTGTTTCATTTGCTGCAGAAACTGAATTGGCGACCTCTGTATTGCAAATCCAGTGGCACAACTATTATCACTATGGCAACGACAAACGAGGCAAAGAAAGCACATCTTATTTTATCTCATGACGACAATATACCGAATGGCTGTAGGTGGGGTGGGATTACTTTGCCCCATATAATGGATTTTTGTTCATCTGAAAAATACATTAAACACCCGGTCTACTGTATCTTGCTTAAGAAAAAAAACACACGTTTGAAATGCCAAGAATGACTGTGTCTTTCTGTCAACACCACTGTGTTGAAAGTCAACAGTCATCATCCTGTGCAAAGACTGCTCCTTGCCATTGTAATGTGGAATGTCCACCATTGGCTCAGAGCCACCGACAGAAACGTAATGCCATTGCGTGCATGAGCAGTGAGGCACTTTGTGTCTGACTTGTCGCTATGACTTGCTAAATGCAAGATTACCTTAACAGCTGTGACGAAATTATTTGGAAACATATGCATGATCCCATAATAATCACCATTACAAAATGCATTTTCAAGGGGATTTGTAAATATCTGTGGCTTACGTTAAATTTTAATACTGCTGTCCTTTTTAATAGGTGTGATTTTTTCCCCCCACGTGTGTAAACATTACACAATATCACATTCACATTTAAACTTTATTAGGGTACGAATGAACGTGTGCCTTCATTCACAGTTGTTGCCTAAGTCAGACGCAGCCGTACCAAAGTAACGTTGAAATATACATTTTAATCAAGGCTGCGGAAACCTCAAATCTAAAAAAATACCACACAATGCAGCAATCATCTACACATCATGCAACGCATCTTGATACGGAGAGGAAAAAAAAACTAATTTGGAGGAAATAAACACAATCTATGAAATGTCTCGCAACTATACCTGTGACTTCGTCAAACCTCAAACTCAATTTTGCACGTTAACCATGCGCATAATTAGCCATAACCTGTAAGTTACGCTATGGTGGTAGTCTGCAGAACACGAGAGAGAGAGAAACAAACATCTAGCAGGGGCGCATTAATTAATTAATTGGCGTTTTGCCAACGTGACACATTCTTGACTGATTGGCCGTGTCGGCTGGCGGAGGGTTGCGACACATTTATAAATAACGCGATCTAACCCAAAAACCTTTATTATGAATAATACTGGTCGCGAAAACCTACTACGTGTTAAACAAAGTAATATTTCCACGGCGACGTTACAGAGATTTACAGGGCAATGCAAGCCGAGCATCTCTGTGCGCGAACTGCCATCGGAGCATTTCACATCCAGATTTCGTGACGTTATTTTGCACCCCGATGCTTCGAGCGGAATGAGCATTGTTTTTTTTTACGAGATTTTTCTTACTTACAATCGTCGGGGAATAATTTAAAACATTCATTTCAAACGTTCATCGACTCTCCTCGGTTAGATTTCACTCCCTGCACGAAATTCAGCGAAGCTGGGTGCAGCGTGTCAGCCACCATGCCTGACACACGTTGCTCTCGTTAGCATCCATCAAAGGAAGGGTCTGAAGCTTGTGGCAACTGAATTGGGTTGTTGATTTGCCTAAATGTCAGGTATGAATGCATGGGATTTAGCAGCTACCATCTAACTGTTCATATCTGTTGTTTAACTGCGTGTGTGTTTGTGGGTATCCTGTGTGCTTGCCTGTATGGGTAGCCAATGGTTGGGAAGCCAATGGTTGTGCCATTACAGTATTATAATGGATGCCAGAAGCATCCATGATTTGTGGGGGCTCCCTCTTTCAACGTATACAACCCTAGTGAGGTTACAGAAGAGATATAGACCAGAAATAGAGATGCAGTGAAATAGAGAGAGACTTCGACAAAACGAGATGTAATGAGATGAGAGATACGGACTAGATTGTTTTTTTTCCATGGGAATGCGTTTATTATGTTTATTAGGATTTAAATTTCAGATTATATTTGATGCAACCCTATTCTTTATCAATTATTTGGGGACACATGAGCTGCTTTGCGCCCCAAGGTTTTGCTTAGTTGACTTGTACCTCGTGCTGCCACTGTGGGTGACTTGTAAGAATAATGAACACTTCCATAACCTTTCCTGCATTATGATGGACCAGGGTAATTTTTTCAATCATAACCGCCATCTTCATGATGGAGATACAATTGGCTTTGTCCAAACATGCTGTTCAGCAAGATAATAATAAGCAGCATTACTTGTCTATGTTAACTGTACTGGGATGGAGCAGTGGTGCAGTGGTTAGTGCAGCTGGAATTTGAATTAGTGCTGGGTCCCCGCTGTACCGTTGCGACTAAAAGTTACAGCACATTGCAAAATAATTATTAGCAGCGTCATAACGGTGGAAACGTTCAAGATTAATCATAGATTCCTTGGGAATTTCATGGCAGGATAGGGAAAGTAATTTGCAATTTCGCAATATAATGTGTTTCGAAAGAAAAACTTGGTTGGGATGGATGCGAGACTTCGCGCAGGATGGAGGCAGGCAGGGTTACGAGATAGGGGGTCGGAGTGGCACCAAGCAATTGGTGATCAACGGGAAGAGCTCACGCCAGACGGTTGGATAATACAACAGAAGACCTTGGTGGTCGGGAGTTGGCTTCAGAACAATTATGGGATCAAACAGAAAGAAGGAAGCAATGGTGATGTGTGGTGACACCAACGATCATGACTTATCTACCTTGATACTTAAAACAGGTGTATATTATATGCGTTGTCAGTAGAACAATGCAAAGGAAGACGACTAACAGTGTTGCATATAGAATGCAATCCTACAGAAAAAATGTGACCACCATATATGGTTATATTTACAAGTGTATCAAGGCACTGGCAAATAGAGATTGGAAAATAGGTATGCTGTAACTGGCATATTGCACCCTAGAGCCCGATACTGAGGGCAGCACCCTAAAGCGTGAACGACTCCTGCGAATGGTTAACTGTGGATCAGGTCGCACTTAGAGCACGTTACAAATCATAGCGTGGACCTGAGAGGGTTGGGGTGTGGAAATATTGAACTCAAGATGTCATCATGGCCAAAGTCGTAGAAGGCCACCGCACCCCATCGCCGATGATTTCTGCCCTCTTGCAGATCCCGCAGCTGCTGCAGTCGACTGCGCGACCTCCGACATCTGCCGCGACAATGTCCCTGCCAACTTTGGCCGCCGGACTCGTGGAGACAGATCCAATGGCCCTCTCGATAACCGGCCCTCCTACATCATGCGCACGTGGCCTAACGATACTGACCTGCCGTGTTCTCTTCCTCACTTCTGCATTGCTTTTACTTTCTTGCCACGAAATTCCGAGCATTTGTTTTAGGCACCTGTGCCCAAATGCCATCATTTTTTTTTCATCAAACTGGTAAATACAGATTACTGTCGGGATCAGAGAGATGGACTCTGAGCGGCGAGAAAGGGTTTCATGCTGGACAGAGGAGCTTGTGAGATATTACACGCCCGTTTCGTCGCGCGTTAGAAAATCCCAGAACAAATCGAAGGGTGTGGTGCCAGGTGGAGAGAGAGAGTGGGTTGAAGGTTGAGGCATTGTGATTTCAACTGAAGTGTCTCTAAGCCAATGGCTTTTACTTGTCCCATAATTTGCAGAATTGTACGCTGCTGCGACTACTGACGGCGCTGGTCAATGTAGAGTGCTTATTGACTCTGTAGTTACAGAACTGTGTAAGTTACGGTTATCGTATCGGCATTTAGCATTAGTTACACGGTCGATAAGCAAGTCAAATTGGCAAGCTGCAAGGAAATGTTCCGTAAAATGTTGAACTCTTCTAAATCTATGAACATTTTCAACATTCATTAGTATTCCACAGCGTTGCACGAGCATTTATCGGGTAATCGATTTCAACATAAGAAATCTATCATAAGCTATTGTAATCTATAGATGTTTTTATCAAAATGGGACCTTTTTTGCCAGTATCAAAGTATGAAAAAATAAGAATAGCTTTTAAGATGCCTTGGAAACTGATTGGCCTACATCAATCACTTTCAAAGACAATGCATATATATTATCAGAGCATGCTTGTTTGCATGTTCACCACAAATACGTATGCTTTATACAGACTTGATTATTTGTAGAAGATTAATATTTGGTGTTTGAACATTTTAACACCTGTCTTATTGCCAAAAAGGGTACAACCTATTCTTATTTTTTCAGTTGTTTTATCATTGCATTGATCCAGATAGTGTCATGCAGGTGTTTGTGTATTGGAAATGGTAGTGTAGCGGTTAGCGCTACGAAACTGGTGACCCGAGTTCAATTCCAACTCACGGACAACACCAGTGACGATTCTCTGAATTGGTCCTGGACCTCCCATAGGTCTACCAAGCCTCAAATGAGTACCTGGTGCAGTGTGTAAACATCGCCACTGGGGAGACAAAGGCGGCCAAGCGTGGTGATGGCCACCCACCCCCTATTGTGCCATGCCGGCCTTCACAGGCGCTCGCTGACAGCACTTGCCCCAATAGTCTGTGCAGGCTATACAGGAGAACATTTGTCTTTCTATTGGAAAATCAAAAACAAAATCCAAAAACAAAATAGTTTCCTGCTCAAATAAGCGTTGATACGGTGCTTATCTTCTGTTACACCCCTGAGCCAGTTGCTGAAATTCCACATTCCCATTCTGGGGGTGAGGCTCTCTACATAGGACGACCATCGTTGACTTTGCTACAACGTAGTACACATTTTATCGACCCTGGAAGGGTTGATTGGCCAAGTCAACTCCCTACAGCCAGAATTCGAACTCGCGACCTTGCGATCGCGAGCCGCTCTACTCTCGCGCCGCGCCACCACGGGCGGATCAAAGCGTCGATGTGGAAAACAATCATCTGTGTGTGACGCGCCGTGACTTGCTCCTGTCACACGTACTGATCGGTGGACGCAATAATGGAACGGGGAAATGCCTCCGCACATCTCACGGGGATGGCTGCGCGGGTGACAACCACCCAACCACCCCTCCTCGACATCCCCCCACCCCCCGACTCCTCCCATCTTAACCCCTGCACTTGTCGGACCAAATTAGTGGCGATTCGCTCCGCGAAAGGGCGCATTCCTCGGGAGCGCGTGCGAAACGAGCGCTCGGTGGGGGGGGGGGTGGCAACAGGGGGAGGAGGCGAGAGAGGACGCGCGGCGTGCCGGGGCGAGAGGGCCCCGGGAGTGGGCCCACTTGGAAGGTGCGAGCCAGGCTCTCGCCAGCGGGATTCGACGACGCGGGGCAGGGGAAGGAGGAGAAGGGGCAAGAAACAAATACAAAATACCCCACGGCGTTGCGAGCAACAACGGAGACGATAATCCTCGTGTCGCCCGAGTGACAGCGAGAGTTAAAGGATTCATGCACGGCCTGCATTCTATCACCGCACATGGGGGGAGACACTAAAAAAACCTCCCAGAAAAAACAACTGCAGTGAACACACACACGCATGTACTGTGATGTACGCATACCGGCTATAGCAATGTACATGTATAAAATATATATCCACGTACTTGATCAACCTGTCAGATGTGTATATATTCCATATATAATATGTATATTTAGTATAAAGATCCATTGTCATCTATCGTATAATAATGTCATAAATTATAGCATTTTTGTCAATCCACTGCTGGATGAAGGCCGTCCCGGTGCTGTGTCGGGCATTGGGGTTTGTTTCACCATACTTCACCTTGCTGGGCAGTGGTGTTTGTCGAAAAGACGGTGTTGGGGGAGGGGCAGCGCCGGTTTAGATGTCACTCGTCACTGATGCTCGCCATGTCGGGGAATCGAACTGGAGTCACCTCGTTCGTAGTGCGGTCAGCTTACCACTGATCCCAACCCCATTGTTGTTACATAATATTGTAAAACTGTTCATGTGGAAATTAATCCGTTCGTGAGTCTCTGAGTCAAAACATGCTTGTCAGCAGAATGACAATATTTCTATGTCAGCCATGTGAAAGATCTAGCGATAGCTAATCTTTCTTTAACCAGGTGAGCGCGGCTTGCGACACCGATCCGATCTCGCTGTACGGAGAAGAATAACGGAACGACCGTTTGTCAATCCACCGATGGTATCAGGGCCACCCAACGCCGTCCTATCGCTTGTGGCGGATTGTTTGACCACATTCATCCATGCTGGTTAGTGTGTGAGGGGGGGGGGGTCGCAATGGGGAGGGGTGGGTGGGAGGGGGGCAGGACAGCCGATGAAATCACGGCAGCCGAAGTTCGCCATCACCGGGACTCTGACTCGTCGCTGGGTTCATGGCAGAGTGCGCAAACCCACTGCACCATTGCTCCCCAAAATAAAACGAGGTATTCAGGGAATTCAATTGGATTGAAACAAAAACTCTTCAATGGGGGGAAAAAAGTATCTAATTTTGAAAACTGTATAATATAAACGACTGTATATATGTTGTGATAGAAGACTCGGACAAGTGTCGGTATTAAATTGGGAAAAGCCACTTTGACACGAGTTATCTTGGAGGGCTGGCATGAGCATGGTCTAATCCCCTGGCTTACATCTGCTGTGGAGCAAAGCTCCTGGTCTGTAATAACATGTGCCGGTAAGCACTTTACACACACACACACACGCGCATCTGTGTGCATACACAAAGGATGCGGGGCATTGGCGCAGTGGTTAGCAGCACTGCGATATGGAACCGGAGATCTGAGTTCAATCCCGGCCACGGATAAAATTAATTGCGAGTGATAAGGAACAAATCTTGGCCACCAATCCGCCCTGACCATTATGGTCAAACAACCCCTATAACCGGCATGGCGTGGGGAGGACTGCACTCTGGATGTGCACAATTTCAGCAGCATTGATTCAAGACATGTGTAGTGGGTTCTTTAGGACGTGCAGACGACTTGTAGAGGCGACGCTTATTTATTAACGAACAAACACGTTAACCACACTGTGTACAGACTACTTGCTGCTGGGAGATACACTTCGCCTAACACACCCTACCCTAGGGTCTCGGGCCCTCCGGCTAAGGGGCCCTAAGGGAGGCGAGCTGATCCGACCCAGCCAAGGTACAGGTCTCGACCCTCAGCCACACGGACCCTGCCCTGACAAGGACGTCGGGCTCCGAGGCTTCCAGGTCGCACCACATGCAAACTCTGGACTGGATTTGACATCCAGTGTCTCATCAGCAGACGCTGGCCTGCTTGGGCCATTGCTGGTGAACTGCCAGATGTTTATAGGCAAGGGCCCTCTCTGTGGGATTTTGGTCCTAGTTCAACACTAATTATTATTCGGTGTGATGCGTTATGCAGTTTATAAATATTGTTACTATGATTACACAAAGGACATCAACCAGTCTTGTGCATGGAGCAGTGCTTCTCGCGTAATGACCACCGACCGCTTCAATGGAGATTGGTCTGTTAAAGACAGATGATCTCCCGCACGGGTTTAGCATACAGGAGAGGGATACCCTGTTCTGGGAAGCACGCTTCATTACGGGCAGGAGGTCACTTTGTAACAGCGCTCTTTGCTTCGGGTCTCACTGCGTTAGAGGAAGCCACGAAGTGCTTATTTAACCCATTTGACTCTCTGGTAAAAAAGGTAAAGGCGCAGCCCTGCGATGGCTGGCTCACCCCACTAGTGGCGGACCTTCTTTTGATTACAGATGATAATCCAGTGCTGGATGAAGATCTCTTCTACACCGTGTTGGTCATGGGAGCTGTCTGAACATACTTCTCCACACTGGTAAATTCGAGTTCATGAACGAGGCACCCCGGGACCGGTTTTCCAATCACTCGTCACTGTTATTATCTATCTCTGGGAAATGACCTCATGCAGCAAAGCCCACAATGTACCCATGGACCTAAACTCTCAGAATCGTGTTCGCCCCACCACACTTCAGTGCGTTGTACCAAGGACCAAAGACTCTCACTCGTCCTCTGTTGATGCTGCAGCACCGGGAGAACATAAACTTTAGTCCGCACTTTGTTGTATCGCCTTCGTCGGGCAATCCCGCATTATCGTACCTCCTCGACGTCCACGGGAAGAGAGTGTCGTCGCATTCTGTGATTCCCAAAACCCTCGCGGCCTCCACAGTGCTGGATTTACGGGCGTGTCTGGCAGCCGCACACACGAGATGTTGGAGGTGTCTGTTGAGTGCGTTCGCAGCACAGGCACACGTTCGTGCATTCTGCGCGCAGAGATGAAAATAACAAGCCGCCTTTATCCACATTTCTGCGGATTAACGTCGCTGCAAGGCACATAAGCCACTCGTCTGGCTCAGGCTAAACAAGAAGCAGAATTATAAAATAATCCTCCGCACAAACTCATTGCAACTGAATAAACGTAATGCGTGCGCAAATCTGTAAAATGAACAATGTGCGTTAAATAAATAGCAAACAAATGCAATGAGGCCCAAATGGAACGATACCAATACCAATGAATCCTGCGACATGAGTTTGATTCTCAGCCCTGGCTAACGGTGAGTGGTTAAATGATATCTCAACTGGCCCGAAGTCTGGTGACGTCTCCTCAGCACAACCGCTATGAGCCAACATGGAATTGCAAAGATGTCCATCCAGTAGTGGCTGTGCAAAGAGGCTATGACTAATTAGGAATGGTTTAATTGAGCAAACACAGGTGTGTAGATTTATGTCATTAACAAATAGTAGATTTGTGTAGAGATGACTTCTATGCCTAATTATACATTCATGTATTACATGTTTTATTATTATAATACATTTATATATGTATATGCCCCTTGCAACCCAATCCAGCAGGCCTCGAAATTTGAACGCAGAAATTGTTAATTGCACAAAAATGAATTACAAGTAATTACAGTGATGCGGAGGATGGTTACTACCCTTCTGAAAATGTGTGCGTGCCAACCCGCGAGCAATTGTGAATTGTTAATGGACAAAGGGAGGATCACATTGTTATTCCTGTTAACCATTACGTTTCCAACAGGGATGCCGCCATGGTGTTAGCACAATGAACCCCTGCACGTCGACAGTGTATAAGGCTCTTAACTTCCTCTGTCCACCCAACAATCAATCGGCAGTCGTCAGCTCACGTGTGGGAGATAAAGTGTGGGTACTCCCACCTATTTCAAAACCTCTGGTCAGCCTGCAGGCGTAGGCCGACATACCTTTTAGAGTAGTGGTTCTTAACCTCTACTGCAGCCTTGCACCCAATTGCTTCTCAATTATTAAAACAAATGTACATCGTTAATAAATAAAGAGGGGTTTGATGAAACAGAGTAGTTGTGCTTACGTGCCCGTGCTTAGTTTGTGTTTCGATGATTTACCTTCGAAAAAAATCTGCCCATGTCTCGCACCCCGAGAAAGGGCATCTCGCACCCCCAGTGGGTTCGTGATGCACCCCAGGTTCAGCAGAAGAAGCACCGCTCTCTTGCCAGCAGTGGAGCGAGATAGTGATTGCAGGGCTGCACACCTCTACGTTATTATTAAGTGTCCACACATCCATAACACAGTTTTTTTTGTAATACAGATTGTAAATCTTCTTGGTTCTTTCGGTAAAGTCACGTAGAAGGGAAGTAATAAAATAATTACTTCCCTTCTACGTGACTTTACCGAAAGAACCAAGAAGATGAATCCCTGCAGTCACGAAAGCATTAAATCCAGATTGTAAATGTTGTGGCTTTGCCCTCCAACACACCGGTGTGCTGTTCGAGTAACGAATTGGCACGTTCTGGTTACGTGACAAACCTTACTAATTGGCTGTGTCGGGTGGTGGAGGATTTAACGACATTTATATTTACGCGATCTATCTACAAACAAAACCTATATTTTGGACGATATTGGTCGCGAAAGCCTACGTGTTAAGCTTTCCACACACTATTGAGCCCGTATGTGCGGAACGACACTGCGTTTTTTTAAATCCTGAGGAAAAAAAATGTGTCTGTATTACATTTCATACACCATCTAACGGTGATTACAATGACGCCCAGCGTCTATTCTTTGAAAGTCTGCACGTAATCACTAAGCGTGCTCAATGGCCATAATGAGAACCGATGCCGTTGTAGTTAGCCGAAGAATGATTTGAAGCTTTCGTGACTGCAGGGATCCATACTCGTTGGTTCTTTCGCTAAAGTCACGTAGGTAGAAAATAAAAAAAATCACAACATTTCGGGCGCAACACAAGCGTCCAACTTGATGACGGACGCTTGTGTTGCGCCCGAAACGTCGTGATAAATATTAATTTATTTTATACCTACGTGACTTTAGCGAAATAACCAAAGAGTTTAGCCGAAGAATGCTGCGTAAAATGAACGTGAGGCTGGCTCCTCAAGACGCTCACGTCTCGGTCAGCGCCAACGCAGCAGCCGAACGAGAGAGGGATAGACAGAAACCCCCCATCGAGTGATACCTCGGGTTACAGGGGAGTAGTGGGGGGGTGGTGGTGGTGGTGGAGAGGGCTGAGAGGCGACGGACAACGAGAGAGAGAGAGGACAGACGACGATGCTGTCAGCGACGTGAGCGTGGGCTTGAGGCGACGCAAATCGGGTCGTGGTGTTATTCATAAAGTGATGGCGTATTTGCTAAACGACGTAATAGAGAGAGACTTAAATCGGGGTATTACCGGGTATATTTTCCAAACGCGAAAAAATACCCTCCGAAGAAAACATAACAAGCGCTCGAGTGTTTCCTGCAAGCAAAATGTGAGAATTGAGGACAGTATATTGCACTCTGGGCATTGACAGCTAATTTGAGGAAATGGCTTTTTTCGACAGTCGAGGCTTAAACAGGTTAACGTGTCACTTTGCGGGAGAATATTAACCATGGGGCGAAAGAGAGACATGGGCCCTTCAAAGCAGGGTTTTAATGGGCCACTCCATAAGTGTCACGCTTCAGCTCGCAAGCCTCCGTGGAATCTATCAGAACGAAGTAACACGGCATTTACGACGGCAATCTGCATCGACGATGCTTCTCGGAGAAGAGAGGCAGAAAATTGACTTGCCCACACCGGCGTGACGGATGTCCTCGATAGCCCTGCACTGATCACGACCGACACCCGCTGGGATGAAAACAACGACAGAAGAACTGTAAGCACGTATGCAACAATAACAACAACAACAACCAATACGTTCTTTTTTTAGTATTTCATACTTCATGGCCACACTTTGTTTTCGCTCGCGAGGCCACGCGCCGTGTCAAATCGCCTCTCAACTAGGTTGCCTTTGTGAGCGAAATGCCGCCTCCACTCTTGATCACGAGTCAATAGTCGCCAATATCTTGCGAATCTTTGCAACAATTCATCTGGCGACAAGTCTGCGCATAACTTGCGGGATACACCCCCGTGACTTTACCGAAAGAACCAAGAAGATGAATCCCTGCAGTCACGAAAGCTTTGAATCGAAATTTAGTATCTTCAAGTAAAACATCTTGGCACAAAAACGAGTACAATTCAGCGGTGGGCATCGCAGCCCTTCCTCAATGTGCACACACGCGGACTAGGTAGGCGGCACCTAGCACCGTGACTCATTACGCTGAGCGTTTAACATTCGTCTAAAGTTTGCTGAACGTCGACAGTATTTTTTTTTACGCGTGTATATATATAAACAACACGTGCGATTGATATAGTGAGTCACTGCACCCACGGACGAGTGCCCCTGGGCTCGCTGCCCTACCATGGCAGGGGCAAAGACCGAGGACAGACAATTATCTCAAGGGGCAGGGCAGGACATCGGGAAAATAAATAAGCGGGGAGGTTGTGTGGGAGGGGTGAACAATGTAACAATGTCACCAAACTAGACCCGAAATAGCATCGACGCGATGTCTACGTTTGTCGTTTTTGTTTAATCTTCCAGGAGCATCGATCACCGTGTGAAGGGGACGGTGGCGCAGTGCCCCTGAATCCATCTCGACTCCTCTATCCCTTCTCCCCGGCCCCCAACTCCACGGTTATTCATGCTGGGGCTCAGAATAGAACAGCGACCGTATAGCCTCACATTCCCTCTCCTTCCCTTGTAAAGTATTATGGCTGAGATGTTGCATTCCCAGCCAGAGCGAGAAGACTTCTATGGCACAAACCTCAAGGGGGAGAGTCATGGTTTTTACAGTTGGCCAGAATCGTTTTTCCTTGCCACTATAGAGAAGGTTTGGATCAGAGCGTGCTGGTACTTTGTTTATCCTTTTTGATCTTGATCCCAATAGGGGTTGAGTCAACTAAAGGATGTATACTCCCGTGTCGCAAACACGGTGAAAATAGTCCGTAATGTCCTGGCCAAATCCCGAGATATCAAGGCATGTCCAGAAGGCGTGCGAGTACGTCTGCACCGTGCCCGGGGGGCATCTTGGGTCAATCCAGGGAGGAGTCAGGTGAAGGTATCTCTCCCGTCGTTACTCACGTGTGTCCCGTGGATGAACTTAAACTGGATGAGTTTCAATGACAGTGACCTGAGGGGCTTGTAGCTGGGGCCCGCCATATATGGGTCCACTTGCTAAGAGAAAATGTCTTTGTCCCGTAAACCTTGCCCAGAGATTTCTACTTTTGGTAACCCTGAGTCTGAGTATTTATATGCCCCCCCCCGCCCCAGTTTACACAAGAACACGCTGCAGGGTTGGTGGACCTCTAACAAGCAGGCAACCGCCCGTGCAATCCGAGGCCGGCAGCTGTTGCGTGAAACGTGGCCGGTTGCTCTGCTTCGGTGCACAATTTGTTTGGCACGGGTTTAATTTTCACCTTGTCACCGCCGAGTCAAAACGCGTTACGTCCTGCAGGAGCTGGAAAGACATGGGGGGTGCGCGGAGGGGGGTAATGATGGAAGTGAGAATATAGAGTAGTGTGTGGGGGGGGGGGGGTGACAAAGAAAACAGCATTTCCAATCGCTCTTAAATAAATTGGGGTGCGACGCAAATGCATTTATTTTTTTGCGCGACAAAATAAACGCTGACGAGCGATGAAATTACCGTAAGGTGGAGGGAGGCAACAATACAAAAAATGAAGGAATTGCTCTTCGACAACCACAGGAGGAGAGAAGCGAGCGACGGCGGAGATTTGTGTTGAGGCCTCTGATGGGTGGTGGTGGTGGTGGTGATGGCGGGGGAGTCCCCTCGGGGGTCCTCCTAATGCGGCCGACTCCACTTACGGGATCACCTCGCCACAAAATGAAAGGCCGCCGTGGGTGTCTGCGGGGAGACGTGTCGGAGGAGCACCGCCGCGTTCAGCTGCGTCATCCGCTGAGAAGTGTCACACCAATAAGCAGCCCCTGGCCTGTTTAAGGGATGAGCTTTTAATCTGACGTTATTACAAAAAGCTATGGTGGGGGGAGGGGGGGAGCAGGTGGGAAATGTCTTAATCTTTTATATGTTTTATTCAAGACAATGACAAAAAAACCAAAGATCCCCCTCATAGCCTGAAGACACTTGTGGGGCAAGTGCTGCTGTTAGCGAGTAGCACCTATGGGGTCTGGCCCTGTGGCACACCAGGGGGTGAGTGGCCAGCACCACGCCCGACCGCCGCCTTCTCCTCCTCCGTGACGATAGACGCACACGACAGCAGGTACTCATTTAAGGCTGAGTCGACATAGGGGATGTCCAGGAGCAGTTGAGGGATTCTCCATTGAGGTTGGTGATGAAGGGAATCGAGATCAGGTGGCTGCGTTCGTGGCGGAATGCCATAATCACTTTGTTACAGCTGCGATCTCAGTAGAAACTCACAAAGACACAGATATATGTAAAGTGTCCTCTACATAACCATATATGGTATAACGTCTGTATATTTACTCAGGTTGTGAACACATTTTCTTAATCAAAACTGAAAAGTGCACTCAGAATCGTGAAACAATGTACGCTTGCGATGACACCGAGAGACAAAGATGAACGCACAGTTTGGAAAACGTCCGCAGCTTGTTAATGAGATCATCCAAAATGTTAAGCACATTAAGTGGGCTTGGACAGCATGCGTCACTCGAAGGGACGATTGCCAATTTGTTAAGACTAAAAACAGACTTGATACAAAAACAGACTGAGACTAATAGCAGGTGCGGCAGCCGAGGAATGAAATACGTTCGTTCTGCCCCGGAGATTTAGCAATGAGATGGGCTTCAGCGCAGGTGTTTGGTGGCTTACCGCATCGCAGGATTGCGAGAGACCGTGGCGGCTTGGGGGGAGGGGGGCGCCTAATTGGGCAGTGGAGTGACAATTGATGATCCTCACTGAGCATGGAGGTGGCAGTCACAGAAGGAGGTGCCAATACCAGGCACAGCGACTGACAAACACAGTTGTGTCTTCTACAATACAGCGTTATTTTGGATTAGATCGCGTGGATACGTTTATAGAAATCTAACCCAAAATAAAATTAACCCGTAAAAACTAAGTTTTTCACTATAAATCCTTTATATGCGTGGCGGCTAGAGTCCTCTCGTCCTCTGGCTTGAGATAGTTGCCACCTATGGGTCAGATGATTGCATGCTAGCATTAAGCAATTGGTAATTAAATATAATATTTTTGTCCTAAAAAGTGTACAATTTTGGAAAAAAAAATTCACGAACATTAATTGTCACGCACAACGAGTCTGTGTGGAAAATGTCAGCTCGATTGGATCACGGGAAGTGGGTTAAAAAACGACCGAAAGATTTGCACGGTCGTAAGCAAGCAAGCGCGCAAGTGAACTTAATATAAAGGATTTAAAAACACTTGTATTGCGGATGATGTTGGTCGCGAAAGCCTACGTGTTGAACTGACAGTTGTGTCTCCCCCGCCCAAGGGGTTTCATGTTGTGCTGCGTGTCGTTGGACATGATGTACAACGTTCCCTTGCATGTGCTGGGTTCCTCTTTGAGAAGTGAATTCTTCAGCAACTGATGAAGCTCACAACGCGTGGAGCGAAACGTCGGACATTATGCTGTAGTGGTCGCAGTTTAAAGCAGTAAACTCGCAACAGAGCTCTGCAGCACAGGCGCGACAACATGCGCAGTAACACGACTCAATGTTTTATTATTCTGCCTCACAGTGCCTGCGTGTGGTCATATTGGGAGGTCTGTGTGGACCGGTATTCTGGTAGGGAGTGGTAGTCTAGTGGTTCACGTGCTGCGCTACGAACCTAGCGACTCGAGTTCCATTCTCGCTCCCAGGCCAACATCGGTGACGAATATTTGAACCGGTCCTCGGGCCTCTCCTAGGCTGACTCAGCCATAAATGAGTACCCGGTGCAGTGTGTAAACATCAGCGCTGGGGAGACAAAGGTAGCCGGGCATGAGGCTAGCCTCCTATTTCCTTGTGTGTTGTGCCAGACTTAACAGGTGCTTGCTAACAGCACTTTCCCCAACAGTCTTTGCGCGATCTGTGGGAGAGTCACTAGTCCTCCAGGACATTCTGTACGTCAGCCAGGTGGACGAGCGAGGGCTTGCACGCGAGTTGCACGCAGTCATTGCAACGTATTAAGATACGCACCGCACAGTTAAGGTATTACGCCGCGAAATACGACAAATGTGTGAAATCTAACCAGCTTATATATTAATTCACGTTATAATCTTTGTCCCGATTGCCTGTCTGAGTCCTGCTCTTCCCAAATTACCCAGCAACAGAGTTTGATGCGCACAAGCGCTCCGCGAAAGGACCCACGCCTAATTATGGGGAGAGGCATGCGCGTCCGATCGTATCTGATTTACCATTGGTAGCGGGGAAGAAAATTTGGTGAAATATAACACAGACGCACGGCAATGCCTTGAGGTTAAACGGGAAGCAAGTTGTACAAGTCAATTTGCAATTGTGCAGTATAAATGTGTGACATATGCACACAGGGTTTTACATTTGTTGCACGCGCAATTCGCATACAGTGGGAACAGAATTGTTTTTGCTAAAGGGCGGTTTAATGTTCTTATAATTTGCCTGCTCGTGAAGGCGAGGGCGGTGGGGAGGGGGTGGAGGACCAACAATGATGCTGTTCTTGTTGTTGTTTCGTTCGTCCTCATTTAACCAGCTCGGGGCTGTCTGAACCCAGGATCAGAGCGATTTCCAGATCAAAATCCTGACACAGGACCTCAAGGTTATCTCATATTGATGCCATTTCCAGGGCGATAACGAGAGACGTAATAGGTAAAATGGCCTTGCACAGTAAACGTTTTTCTTATATATACAAAATTGAAACGGCGATGTCGGTGCTTTCAAATCCAAGAAATGTTTCGTTATTAAAAATATATTGAAAATTCGTTGACATCTGACCAATTTGTGAGGACGTGCTTGGGAAATCAGCAACAGATGCACCCCGGTCAAACCCGATGTCGCCTGATCAGCCAGCTACATAAAGGGTCGACCTTGGCTTCTACAGTACGTGGATGTCTGGGAACATCAGCCGTTGCAAGCTACTGTAAGGCTGTGTGGTGGATACGGCCATGGCAGAACGGCAATGGATTATTGAATCTGTCTGTTGAAATCGTGCTTTAATCCCTTTGGAATATGTGGGTTCCCTACGAGTACTGTGGGTGTCCTCACACGTGCCCAACACTCACTGATGGTAATGGCCATACGTCCCAATTCAAGGCCCTGCTGATAAAGACTCCTGAGTGTCGTGGAGGCGCTCAATGGTAAATAAAGCAACACTTTAGAATGGACAGCCCTTTGTCAGTGCATTGCTGGATGAAGGCCTGCGCATGGCGTGTCAGTCATGGGTTTGTTTGACCTTACTTCACCACTATTTAGGTCGACTCAGCTTTAAATTATTACCTGTGTAAAACCATCCCCACGAGGGAGCCAAAGTCGACCGGGCATGGTGCTGGCAACTCACCCCCTGGAGTGCCGTTCCAGCCTTCATAGGTGCTCGCTAACAGCACAGCTTGAGGGAAACTGATACAAATACGACCACTCAACAGAATGGCCATTGCCAGGAATCAAACACAAATGCTGAGTTCATAACACAGTGTTCAACTCGCTACAGTGGCGAGATGCTAACTATCTCTCCCAGTATACATGAGGTGCGGGTTCGATCCTAATCCTGAAGCCTGCTGTATATTTGGAGTTTGCATGTCTCTCTCTCCGTGGTTGCGTGGATATTTCTCCGGCCCTCCGATTTTCCCCTCCACATTTAGAATAAACGTGCGCTGAGTAAATTTCCACGTGATGATAAGCCACTTCGTTAAGCTATCAGTTGTGACTAGGTCGCTTCTGAAAAAATGCTATATAGCTTAGTGGGCCTTACGTGGTAAAATAAAAAATGTCTACAAATGTTTTTATTCGTTTTAGTTGCATAGCCACCCCCTTGATAAAAAGGGCCATCTACAAAACCCAGTTTGAGCGAATCTTATTCCACAATCACCCTATGCCATCTCTCACGAATTCAGCTATGGGTGCCCGAGTTGAAAGCAGAGCATATGGAATTTGGTTTTCCATATTCCCGTGAACATCTGCTGCTCAGTGTGGCCTTATTCTTAATAATAATTAGCGGGTGACGTCACTCCACATGGGGAGGGGGCGAGGCGCCTCCTCCCCCCTCCTCGGCGTCAACTCACAACGCTCACTACAAAGGCAGAACCCTCACGTCACGCGATCTCCGTCACGCTGTTGAGACATCGAAGTAAAAAGGACGTCGTGATGAACAAGGGATTAGAACCTTTAAATGAAATAAATCTGTGTCACCGCGCCCTTACAAATTGCACACGAATTGATGCAATCAATATCACGTCGCAGTCTGTCTCTTCGCTTGCAAGTTTCAGATTTACTGCAATACACCCGTCCTTGGACGGGCAAAAGGCGAGTTTTATTTAACAAGCCCCGAAATTGAACACACACCAACACAGCCGCATCCACCATCATACATAAACAACAAAACAAATTCACAGACGCAGCCAGCAGCGTAAATGTAATACAGTACAGTATTTAAAGATGCGCTCACCACAGGGCGGTTCGATATGAAAGTGAATCGTGGTATAATGGTTAGCCCACTGGACTTGCAATCCAGAGGTCACCGATTGAATTCAGTCTCGTGGTGGGGCAGTTGAAATAATGGCGCAAGTTTCTCAAGTGCAGCCAACCACCCCTGTCCACCCCTGTCCACTCAGCGGCACGAGCCCAGGACAGTTTGTCGATCGGCAGGTCGTGTGTGGTGGGTTAAAGTGTGGGTATGTCCACCTCTTATAAACACATCTAGTCGATATGGAAGAATAGACCAAATACCCTTGAGAGTTCGCTCAAGTGGAGGCTTTTCCGCAGGTAGTCCGCGTGATCAAGCGATTACAGGACCGCACATTTCTCTTTTATAGTACGTACGGCTAAACTTGATATTGATATTCATGTTTACAAGGCTGGTTTTGAAATGCCCAATGCACAGCAGCGTTTCATAGCCCAGACAGATGCTGTTGCTCTTAGTTGGGGACCAATCCAGGTTTTGTATCGGACCAACATTAGGAATGGTCATTGTGATGAATTCACACTTGGTACAATTAACTTAATTTGGGGTGCACCCGACCTTGGCAAGTTATAAAACGCGGCATGGGCCACGCCTGCCTGGAGTGGATCGCCTTTCCACACAAGGGCACCTTCACCTTTTTCAAGCCACGGTGTGGGGTGGTGACCCAATATGAATTGATGGTAGTTTTTGTTGTTGAGACAAGGATTGAACGTCGTCATATTGGATGGCTTGAACGGCTTCTCGGTCCAGTGCCTGAATCTATTCACACACGACACAGACCATCACAGCGATGGTATGGGAGCCTTATACAAAAGCCCTAAGTCTTTACACAAGCCACACACCCTGTTCTTCCGGATGACCATCCTACAACTCGTGACTGGCGATGCAACAGTCTAACCAGTGAGTACAATATGCGGATCATCTAGCGTTGCTCAGAGGATTGTAGGGTTGTTGAACACTTATGTTTCAGCTATGCGTGTAAATGGGTGCACTCATCCGTGCAGTTCTTGTAGTGTCATTCAAGGGCTCTTCACTATCGGTAATCGTTTGAGAAAAGGTTGACCTACGGAAATAGTGTCAATTATTTCAACAAGGAAAGCCTCTCTGAGAATGGGGAATTAAGCTGCAGTGCTTGGGAATGTCACCAATGCCAGTAGGTGAACGATGCTGCCATCTGGAACCCCTGCAGCCGCGTGCACACCACACCTACCAAACCGCATTGGTCACTTCATCCAAGCGCTAACCAGGCTCGACCCGGCTTAGTTTCTGAGATATGATTAGAGGTGGGCACATATAGGGTAACCTCAATGAGTATTTGGTTCAATTTAACCAAAGTGAGATCCTTCAATATTAACCCATTTCTGGCCTAAATCATATATATGTAGACAAAGCCGATTCGACTGGAAGCTATGCACAACAGGTGAAACAGATATACAATGCGCTACTGCGATTTTGTTATTTTACTGAGCATTATGATTGTAATTTTGAAAAATCTCTGCATTTAATTGGTGAGCATATTGTATATTCATTCCATATCTCTCGAGACGAGATTTCCACTATAAAAAAAAAAACACAAAAGCAGTTAAAGTGCGTTTGGGGTGCCCTTGCAAAGTGACTCCATTTGCACTCGCGCTGTGTGCACACAACAACGCGCTGATATTGAAAAATCATGCTCTGTTGCCCTTAACAGGACGGAAAAAGCAATATAAGCTGTTTGGCAAGTGTGTCCCATAACAATATTTCTTCTCACAAGTACGATAAATGATTTTGTGAGCTTTTACAGTCGTACAAAAAATCAAACTATACTTCCATAAAGACTCCATGCTCTCCTGACCCACTGAAAATGGGTTTATGTCATGAGCTGTTGAATTTCCACACTGCCAGCATTCTTGTTCAGTCTAGTGCAGCATCACGTGTCCTTCTAGTTGAGGCCTAAGCTACGGGAGGATTTGCAGAAATGTCAAGGTGTGTGCACGAGTGAGATGGATGCTGGCAGCTCTGCTACCATGATGAACGACGATGGACAAGAGGGGGCTTAATCTAGCAGTGGATAGACAGTGGCCCATGATCGATGGATGCAAGCAACACTGGTTTATAAACGCGTAAATGCCAACGCGGCTTCCTTTCTGTGGGAAGGGCTGCGTCATTCCCTGTAACGCGAATTGACGAATCGCGCCGTATGCAGCTGCGACCACAGTCATCGCTGTCCGGTAGCAGCGGCATGCATCGACATGTGCGCTGTGCACTCTGCTAATTCTGTCCCACGTAAACCCGCCCAAAATCCGAAGAGAGGCACAAACATTTCCTCGTCTACACCCGCGTTACAGCCAAGCCGAGCCTATGGGTGTCCAGGAGGACCTTCATAAACTCGCAAACTCTCACGAAGTGCCCTCATTTTATCGTGAGGCCGAGTGGAGAACAACCTAAGTCAATGCCCCCACATTCCTAACGGGCACTTTACTGCTGATCCAACAGAAAACCCTCTCAGTTTCAACTTTCCAAGCTAATAAGGGTCTGTTTTGAGCCGCATTAGAACATCACATAGTATCTACAGCTATATCCTACACTAATGGACAAGTAAGAATAACCCATAGGGTCAACTCGGATCGCGCTAAAGGTGGCAAATATTTTTTATATATAAAAAGATACCAATTTCTGTACATGGTTAATATAAGTGTGATACTATACACTTAACAAGGTTATTGCAAAATTCACTGTTATTTGCGATTCAAAGATATTGGTGCAACTCACGTTGGAACCGACAAGTAAATGATTTGGTCTGGGCCCATGGACCATGAGTGGAATTGTAAATGATCCTGAGCCCTCTGCTGCTTTCCATCAAAAAGGACTCAGGAAGGTAAAATATGGTCAAACCACCTCCATGGTCGGCATTGCATGGGGAGGCCCAAATCCAGAAGTGTATTTATACTGCGATGAAAAAATATATGATAATTGTATTATAGGGTGTGTAAAAAAGTGTTAAAATTTTTTAGATATTCCATAAAAATTTATTAGTATGTGCATAAATGCATTAAAGGAACGCCTTCCAGTATAATGAACAGGCTAACATATTTATTGCATTGTTACAGGCTTATTTAAATAACACGAGCAGGCTGGACAAAGTGCTATCACAACATCCCATGATGTAAAGGTCCTGTGATACAAAGAGACGCGGGCTGTAATTCAGCCTTGACCTGGTAAACCTGAAGAGGTAATGCGATGTGGCGTTATGCATTACAGCTCAATTATCTCGTCCTCGGCACCAATGTTGGGCCAGTGGCTCCGTCTGATTGAGAGTGACATTTACGGAGCATCTGTGGCAAAATGGACAATTATAGGTGGAGTTTGGGAGGTAGAGGTGTGCAGAATGGGAGCATGAAAGTAATTGTAATAAGTCTTCTCTTTTTATGGGGGTGGAGAGCCAGAACCAGTTCAGAAATCACTCACCACCTTTTTATTCCCAGCGCTGATGCTTACCTACATTGCACCAGGTACTTATTTAAGGCTGAGTTAACCTAGGGAAGGCCCAGGACCGATTCAAATATTCGCCACTGATATTGGTCACCAGTGGCAATCGGAATCAGCTCGCCAACGCTCCCACTCCCATTCCCCACGCAAGGATTGATGTACACACCCGCATATATACACACACACACACCACCTTTCAACCGAGACCAGTGTTTCAAATGCAGCATGTTGCTGCTCACCAAGCCGGCCTGACAAAACGGTTATCTGTGTGGTATGACAGCTCTGACGTGCGTGCGCGAACCGCTTTGGACGTGAGCAGTGCGAGTTTCAGCAAGGACCCAACGATCCGTGGTGCTTGCGCTGAGCGCTGCGTCTCTGGGTCTCCGAAATTCCCCGCGCCGCTCCGCGCGGTGGAGAGCGCATGATCGCACGCGGCCCTCCCCTCTTTGCCGCTTGCACGCCGGCAGCCTCTAACAGTGCTGCTACAATTCGCACGTTTGCGGATGTGTCTATGGAGCTCTTCTGAGGGCGGTGGATATATATAAAGGCGAAGGTCAGCAAAGACTTGCTTGGTCGTGCCACCGCGCGTCGCGATCCTCGCTCCATCGAGGAGACGCACAAGGTAAAGGAGCAGCCCTGCCATTGCTTGCTCAGGTCACTGCTGGCAGAATGCTCTCTACTGGAAGGAGCTTTAGAGAGCACACCCCCCCCCCCCCCCCCGGAGTGTATTTTGGCCCAGTCTTACACGCTGGCCAGACGCATTGTAAGAGATGGGAGAGTCTTTAAGGAACTTGCCCCTGACGAGAGATGTATTTAGCCTGGTTCTCCACGTTGCCCAGAAACATTAGAACCGATATTCACTATCGACTTACTGCTGTGCGTTCACTGTGCCTCTACAAGGACGGAGGGAATCGTTGATGGAGATACGTGAACGACATTTTAAACGCCGACCTTCCTTCACCAAGGAATTGCACTGGCAATGTCCGGATTGTGAGGCTTTTGTACATCAGCCTGCAGAGAAAACAAACACAGCCGCTCTGTGCGCATTGTGCGCGTGACTCAATAGCTGAAGTTAATAACGACAGATACGATTTTGAGAGAAAGTATATAACGAATATTACATTCCTAAGCCGTTAAAATACAACTGTGTGGGCGATGAAGAGCAAAGCTCAAGTTCCTACCGCGTCGTCGTTCACTGAGCGAGACAATTGATTGTTTTGGAGCGTGGTTGATATTTTTCACTGCCTTTTTTCAAGAGATGAATCTCGAATTAGACAAGGAACTGAATCACGGCAACGCTTCTGGGTTTATCTCCTAACGTCCGCGGGAGGTGTTTTGCCCTCCCAGACAGGCCTCAAGGATTTGTGGCAGGGGGATATTTTCTGTCGCCCCATGCGACGCGATTTGACACGAGGCTCACCACAAACTACAGGTGCAATGAAACCCTCGGAATTAGGGCTGATCGATTTGGGAAAATATCTAATTGCGAATTTTCAGACAGATATTGCGATTTGATTTGCGATTACATTTTTGTTAAGTCAAGCCTCAGTTCAATATTCACTGTGTACAAGATTTAAATCATGTGATGGAGCATTATCACATGATACCATCAAAATATGAACTGCTCTATATATTCTAATGCAAGTATGATAACTTAAAAGACATAAAATTCTTATAACATGTATATAATAAAAATGTTTTAATCGAAATAGAACAATCAATCATAGAACAATTGTTAAGTTAAATAAATCAAATTATAATAATACAAAATGAAACAATTCCAATAATAAATTAATAGGACTTTTCAAATCTCAAAAAAATCGCAGCCTTTGAGATTTGATAATCGCATTGTTTCAAATTGCGATTTCGATTTGAAATCGATTAATCGTTCAGCCCTACTCGGAAATACAGCAGCGGTGCAACAATAGCCACTGACAGTAAATAATGCCCAGACGTGGCAGACAGGTAACATTCACTCCTGGCAAGGTTGCTTTTAATTGTTTTTGTTGTTGTAGGGGGGAAAAAAAGATCTTAGAGCGTATTTCTATTCCTACTTCCCTCTCTCTTCCGCGATGACCACCACAACCACGTGACTTTTTTTTTGTGTTGTGCGCGGTGCTTTTAGCGCCACAGCGCGTCAATATGTAGCGTTTGTTTTCATTTGTTTGCTGGTGACTTTGCGTATTTCATATCGAAATCGCCTCCAGTGCTTTTGCTGCTGGCGGCAATAAAAGTTATTTAAAAGTCAAAGTCTTCCGTGTTGTTCTTCAGGGTCCTGATCTGATAACGAAAACGCGTTTTCAATTCATCACGCTCACTCTGCATTCCAGTTTCGGAGAAAAATGGCAGATCCCTGAATGTCGCCCTCCCACTCCCGTCGATGGGACGCAAGTCGACACGCTCCTGCGGGCAGCCACTTGTGGCCTGTGCCACCCTTGCCATAGGCTGTTCTCGTGGCCTGTGCCACCTTGCCATAGGCAGCCACTCGTAGCCTGTGCCACCTTGCCACAGGCTGCCCTCGTGGCCTGTGGCACCCTTGCCATAGGCAGCTTTCGTAGCCTGTGCCACCCTTGCCATAGGCTGTTCTCGTGGCCTGTGCCACCCTTGCCACAGGCTGCTCTCGCCAACCAAGCTTGAGCATCCACAGAGCTCACCGAGCTGGCATGCGGCCGCTTGCGCTTTTTGTGGCATTTTTTTTTCTTCTTTCCCGGCTCAATTAATCGCTTCCAGCCATAAATTATATATATATAAAAGCGGAACATGCAGGATGGTAATTCGTAATTTAACTTGGAGACGCGGCTGGATTCCTGCCCAGGGGGATGACATGCCACGTCTCAATTGTGCACGCCATCGAACAAAAACTGTGAATTTGAATAAGCGAATGAACTTCAATAAAATAACGCGTGATGAATAGCCAGATGTTGGTCGATAAGTCCGTAGCTGCACGTGAGACAGGCGAGCGTACCCACACATACACACGCCGAAAAGCGATTTCGATGTAACATTTGAACGCCACGTTTAGACCCATCAGGCGCGCATCGCATCCCTATTGTCTAATGGGACATTCCACCAATGCGTCCCATTATCGGGAGGCAGGTCAACAGCACAGACGCACAATTGAATACGACATGCCAATGTATCCTGTTCAAACGGTATCCTGTATCCACTTATCTTGCACGTGGTCAATCTGTACCCATTGTTTCCTGTCCGTTTGTCTTCATTTGACCTCTGTCAATGTTCAATGTATTTTTTTTTGACAATTTTTTTTTATATTTCTTCCATCGTGAGGTTGAATAATTATCAGACTAGGCACACTTTAGTTTTGCCAAACTTGCAGGAAGGTTGCATTCACGTGCAACATATGTTCATGGTTGCATTGGCGAATAATATAAGAGAATAAATATGCCGTTAGAGGAATTTAAAGTAGCAATACACATAGATGCTATGACGAAGCGTAATGATCACATTAAAGTGAATTGTATTCTATGGGTCTATCGGTAAAGCCACGTAGATAGAAATATAATGAAAAAATCACGACGTTTCGATCGCAACACAAGCAATCGTCTTCACCGGAAGATATATTTTATTATTTTTCTTTCTACGTGGCTTTACCGAAAAACCCATAGAACATGTATTCCTGCAGTCATGCACGCTTTTAGTCAAGATTTTAAGTGATTTATATTCGCAAAGCAGGATAGGTACAAAGACTACAATGCTATTTTAGACATGCATTGAATGCAAAAAAAGGTGCAGCCCTGCAATGTCTTGCTCACACCATTGCTGGCAGGTGGGCCTCCACTACAGGGAGCTCAAGAGAAGCCTCTCTTCCATTCTGGTCAGAGATCTTGGAAGAGGCGAGAGGTGGGAGAAAGGAACCACTGACAACTGGGGGTTAAGTTTGGGTTTAAGCCACCTGTTATTAAACCGGGTTCTCAAGCGTAGTGATTTGACGGTCTTTCTATGGTCGCCAATGGATGCATTACAAACACTTTGAATTAAATGTGAGTGTTCACATAATATATCGCCAAAGTTCAGCTCTGACGATGTAAAATCTAAGTTTGAATATCATGCGACAAACTTTGCTCTCATATGCAGAGCGAGTGGGAAAGCGATGTCTCTGTATGGACCAGAGGTTCCCTCGAAGGGAATTCGGTGGTAGCTCTATGAGGTCTACTTTTCTGACACGGATTGCTGACATGTTAAAATGCTGAGAGCTGGTTCCGAACGGCCCCCGTGTCTCAACGCACGGTGCCGATCGTAGACTCGGCATTGCAATTGCAAATAGGCACGAAACAACAGTGAAAGTGTCGCGCGAGAGACAAATGCCCCTTTGCGCGAGGCATGCAGGCAGGAAAACGGCGGCGCCACCTCTCTCGTGCTGGAATTTTTCAAAAGGGTGCCACTGAAGGAGGACCTGGGCAGGCGTTGTGCGAAATCTCAGTCGCGCTAGCCCTCGAGCACGGACGCACAGGGTGGTGCGCCGCTTCCGGCGAGGCCTCCGAGTTGGTTCTTCGTCTCGCCGCTTTGCGCCAATGTGTACGCACGCACGTCGAAACTTCTTTCGCGCCGTACGTAGCCAACCGTGATAATCGCAGGTGCGGTGAATGGAGTCGGAGGTGCGCGGGAGGGGGAAGGTGGAATAAAGTTGCAACATGAAAATGCACGCATTGAGATAACGCAGATGAGCTTCGCGCAAAAGTTATTTTCTGTAATGGGTAAGAAAAAAAACCATTCCAGCACTTGCATTGTATGCGAACGTGTGTTGATATTCATAACAGCAACACATTGCTCTGTTTAGACTGCAGTAACAGCTTCTTTCCACCTAGGGGAAATATATCAACAGCTTGCCCAATAAAACATCTTCAATCATCGTGCAGCTGTTTAAATATTCTTTCTCTGTAGCAGGTGGCCTCAGATAAGTGTAATTAATTATGCTGGCAACGATGAGAGATTTTGGCGATGAAGGAAAAAAAATCCGCCACCTTGTGAGGTAATCCTCTCTTAGAAATGTATTTTTTTTATTTTTTTAACCAAAATAACTTACTTTCATTTGTATCTCAGTAAAATATCTCCATTGCTTTGTATCAACCAATAATTGTATTTTATTTTATTGATTTGAATTTTTTACCTACGTGACTTTACCGAAAAAACCTAAGAATATGAATTATTGCAGTCACGAAAGCTTCAAATCTAGAATCAACCAATAATTTTGCCCGATAAATATTGCAATTGTTGTTCAGCCAGCCATTGTGCTGAGATATTTATACATTTATTTATTTATGATTCTGTCCAGGGGATGAAAATTTATATTGGGTTTGCCACCGAAGTGTATTTAATGGCCTCAGGAGAGAGGGGCTATTATTTAATTATATCACGGGCGAGTCATCAGAATACCAGTGTCCTACAGGTCCAGGCGAAGCAGTGGGAGTGTGCAACTTGGGATGTTAAGGTTGTAAGTTCAAATCCTGGTTCGGGGTCAACTCAGCTCACCATACTTTTGGGTTCTTTCGGTAAAGTAACATAGAAAGAAGTTTAATTAAATAATGATCGAATAAGTGACTACGTGACTTTACCGAAAGAACCAAAGAGTAATTCCTGCAGTCACGAAAGCTTCGAATCTCAGCTCACCATGTCTATAGGTAAAGGTGCAACCCTTGCTATGACTTGCTCGTTCCACTTCTGGCAGGAGGGTCTCCTCCAGACGGAGCTCTGCAGAAGTCCTCGAGTGAGTGTTTGACCTCTACAATTCCACACTGACCAGATGTCTTGAGCGAGATGGGAGTTACTCACACGATACCTCACCACACGCGACCTAATGATCGACTTGCTGTGGTTGTACCAATTCATACTCCTGGGTGGACAGAGGCAGGGGGATTTGAGAAAGTTGCACCGCTGTTTCAACTGCACCAGGAGATCAAGCCAGTGACCTCGGGATTGAAAGGTCACCACCAGGGTCACCACAATAAAGGATATAAAATTAATGCAGTAACTCTTTGCAGAGAACTCAACAGTGGTCATCCTATTAAAATACTTTCCTCAACCACGGGAATATGGAAGTACCACCACTTGCTCAGGGCTATAAAGAGGCATCCAATTTTTAAAAAAACCTAATTGTGGGGTAATTTTCCGTGGTTGCAAGGGAATGTAAGTTCACTCGATTATTTAGTCACATTTTCAGTATCAACTTCAATGCTTCTCTATTGCCAAATTGTTTATTGTTCAGCTTTTTTATCATTTCAAAATATAATCTAATTTATTTGGCAATAAAAAAAATCAATTTCATGACCTTGTTTGGACACGCGTGCATTCATAACAGCAATGTCACAGCATATAAAGTGCTTTAAGTAGACACTGACTCGTAACACGTAAGCGGAAAATGTAGCACATCATGAGAAATGTGTGGTGGGAGGGAAAGGCTCTGGATGCATTCTTCCCAGACACTAAGTATTTAAGAACCCGTAAATATCGTTAAGACATTCACAATATGCACAACACCATGCATAGCAAATGCGATAATCCTTAAAATTAAAATAATTTATAACAATTCTGCTTTGTAAAGGAATTATCTTTATGCATAAACTGCATGCGCAATTATTTTCCCATGTGTGGCCATGAGCCACGTGTTTTTTTTGTAAATTAGGAGCTCAGCTCTGAGATCTGATCTCTGCCTGGGATTAATCTCCTTAAATTTGCATAACTTTGATATTGTTGCTTATAGATTGGCTGCTGATACCCGCAAAAGTACATATTCATTCATCCCATACATATATAAACATAAAGACAAAGATCCCCGTATAGATTTTAACAGGCTGTTGGGACATGCGCTGTTAGGGAGCAGCTATTAAGGCTGGCACTGCACACGATGGGGTGAGTGGTCAGCACCACGCCTTTGTCTGAAGGCTGTTGTTATGTTTACACACAGCACCAGGTACACGTTTAAGGCTGAATCGACCTAAGAAAGGCTTCAGATCGGTTCGAATATTCGTCACCGAAGTTGTCCCCTAGCAGGAATCGAGCTCAGGTAGTCGGGTTCGCGGTGCAGTGTGCCGTCCATGGCGCCACCGCTCCTTACACACAGATGCACATGCACGCACATACGCACATACGCACAAACGCACATACGCACA
>CM025629.2:1500237-1533018 GCA_014621495.2 Entosphenus tridentatus | reverse complement strand
ACGCACAAACGCATGTGTACGGGACAGGCTTTGGAGACATCCCTCTTCGAACATGGATGAAAGAGGGGGTGCAGTTAATTTAACCACTGCTCAATAAATGATGAAGTTTTGTATCCCAGTGGTAAATTCTCCGTTTAGTGAAATCGAAGGCATCGAGCGGGATTGTATCTCCATGCGAAGCTCCAATGAAGCAATTCCTGGCTGCGCATTGGCAACACTTGTGCCTCAGAGCAAGAAGGAGCCGGGTTCGGCCACTGACTCGATGCGGGTATGTGTTTGTACTCCCCCTGTTTTGCAATGGGTTTCCTGGGGTTCTCTGATTTCCTCCCATAGATGAACACACACAGGTGCAATCTAATTGGCGTTGGTCAAATGTCGCAAAGAAGAGGCCTCTTGAGACATAGCTCTCAGTGAGACTTTCATGGGTAAATAAGTGATTTTATTATTATTATTTTCCTGAGCAGTGAACGTTATTAATATTGTTGCTTGGCTCCACTGTGTGCATATGGAACAAAAACTATTTCTTGAATGTTTTTGCCTGAATTAACTAAGCATACCTTTGTTATAAAAAGAAAGACAATCTGTGTTGGTACAACATATACACGTGTTTATCTGATTTGTATACAGGTGAAATTAAGCAACTTACAAAAACAACTTAAAGTGTTTATTTCCCTAAGTGCAAAGGCTTTAATAAGAAAATAATCTCGCAACATATGCACACTTTATGAAGCTACGAAGGGGCACTTTGCAGCATGTAAAGCAGTTTATGAGCTCTGTCCATATATCAACAGATTTTTGTTATTTAATTTTGCTGTGATATTCGTCGCTTACCCATATAACATTTTCACGTTGTTACACACGTAAAGTTTTGCTTTGTTATTTATATATATACATTGTTATTATTATTTTGTTTGTTCAAAGCTCCACAGATTCTTATCCATGAAGAACATTCCACCCGTGCATAACAGAGTGAGCACGTGACTTTGTTCCTGCTATGTATTTTAAATATTAATACCAATTGGACACATCAACATTAAACTTTAAATTATCACCCTTTCAGCATAAACTATTACGACAATTACTTAAATACGGAGTGTTTGATCGCGTGCTACTCAGACTGCATTTTTGTTTTAAATGCTTGATTTTAATCTTTAAAAGTTTCTTAAATTGGCAAGCCAGCAAATCAATTAAAATATTTAAACAGGAATTTGAGCCAATAAGCCACACAGATACACACTGATGAAAAGACAAAACAAATTGGACCAGAGAATAACATGAATGATTGTTTTCAAATAGCACTGCCCAAAAAGACACAACGTAAACATATATACATGTGATAGGCAACATTTCAGACGACGGATGTTTTTCATAGCGCCGTCAAAACGTCACCCGTCGTTCAATCTCCCGGTATGGCACGTCTCTTAAGTGTCCTGGAACCTCTGTCCACCCAGCAGTGTGATTGGATACAACGCAGTTAGTCGATCGGTAGGTCGCTTGTGGAGGAAGAAATTATGGGTACGCTACCTTTTACAGCACGTCTTGTCAATGTGGAAGAGTAGACCAAATACCCTTCAGAGTTCGCCCGAGTGAAGGCCCATGTGCCAGCAGCAGCTGTGAGCGAGAATTCCAAGGGCTTAACTTCAAAATGCAGTCTGTGTTTCACGTATATTATTCATGAAACCGTCTTAATTTTTTAATGCTTTTTGCATGTTTCAAAAAAGGCGAGCTGAGATGCTGCAGCATTTTCATGAATTGTGAATTATTGGTGACCGCTTATATCTTGCTGACCCGCCTCTACTTGACGTCTGTGAAAAATATCTTCATAGTTCCACCAGGATACATGAAGATTCTGATTCTGATAAAAGCTGTCACACAGTTTCAGAACCTCCCTATTTCAGCGACGTGACTATGCAAAAACGTAGGTCTTCATAGTCAATGCCATGGTCCATATTTATTTCAGGAACGGTTTGCATCGTGTCCATGTAACATTGAGCAGCTGCCTCCTGCAGTAATTGTGAGGCACAGGAATAGTGAGCCACCACTTGTCTGTTGAACAAGTCATCCGCAGATGTTTTATTTACATATATTTACACGAATGCTCTGCTTATTGCCTAGAGGATCAATTTACTATTGGCGGAGTACTGAGCCAGCATCTCTGAAATCCTGGCTTGAAGCCTCGGGGCGAATGAGAGTAAAATATATATAAATAAATATTAAACGATGCCTTCTTACTTGGAATGAACGTTCACGAGTTGACAGTTAAGTGGAGTAGGCATATCCAATAAGCAAAGACCATATTGTAAATTTAAATAACGCCACAATATGTCCCCACTTGACAAATTTGCATATATTAAGTGCTTAGTTTATCGATAAATATTGTTTGCGTTGAACAGGGCCCCATAGTTTAAATGGAGTACCGTTGCCAATAACATCTGGCGATCCCAGCAGGATTTGTCTAAACAAGCCGGGCTGCTGATGAGACCCACTTAAGTTGAAACTAGTCCACAATTCTGCTTGCTTAAACAAATACTTCTGGATAATATTGTTCTGGAAAGCATAATAGGCCGATGATTTGTATTTGGAGACACAGAATGGAGGTCTGTTTATATATGTTATTTCCCACGACACTTTACAATGCATAATGGTTTTGTTTACAGATTTTTCTGGGTTGCTGGCAGACTGACGTAGACGTAGAGACAGGGACCAAGTAGTACGTGACTCGTAGCCATAGCCACAGTGGTCCAGGTATGATTGATGTGATGTACCTGGTGTGGATGCATTTGCCTAGCCACTTACCTGGACATACCTAGCTGAAATGAAACCCTGCATATACCCATATGTTGAGGGCATACCAATACAAGCAAATAGCATAACAAAATCGATACTTTCTTGCCAAACACAAACCATGATAAAATAAGCTGTGTGGTGGGGGGAGAGGGGGGGCACTTTTCACCTTCGTACGCGAAGCGTCGAGTAAAGCGACACCGCGGAGATAATAAGTCCCCGAGCAACGTCTCGCCGTGTCTCTTTAAATGGAACCGAAAAAAAAATCTCCGCGCGAGTCGCGGTTGAGACGCGCGGCTGGCCTTCATCGTTGGCTGCCCGAGACGAGGGCCGTACGAGATGAGGGCCGTACGCGTGCGGTGCGAAATCTGGGTCACCGAAGACAGCGCACAACTTCGGCGCGCGGTGCCGCGCAGAGTGGCGAGGAATGACTCAGTGTCATCGGAGAGGCTTGGCCGTCAATTCCTGAGCTGCAGCCCAATACATCTGTCAGTTGGCTGTCTCCATTCCCTCCGCTGAGCCTTATCGCATCCTTCTATCTCTACCACTGCTGCTCTATCTCTGTCTCTCTCTCTCTCCCGCTTCACTCTGTCTGTCTCTCTCATCACTGAGCGTCTTCTCGGTGCCCTTCTTTCTCGCGCCACGCTCCTGCCTTTTGTCCGTCTGTATCTCTCTCGTCGTGAATTGATTCCGTTGCTGCACTTTCTGCCCCATCGGTGTTCCCTCTCTCGCATGCGTTCTCATTCCCTCCGCAGTTCCATCTTCATTGGTTCTCCATCTGTCTCAGCCTCTCTCTCTCTCTCTCCCTCTCTCCCGCTCGCTCTTCCGCTCTCGACCGACTTCTCTCCCGCTCGCTTTGCTCTCGCTCCGTATCTCTGCTTTGCATTCCGCTCGCAAGACCACGCTTCGGAGCCGGGGAGCCAGCTGGTGATACAAATCTGTGGGGCAATTACCAAAGCCCGCTCGGCCACCTCACTTCTCCACAAAGAAAACAGTTACGCTGGCAGCACCGGCGCTGTTCTCCGCTGGCATTGGCGGCATCAGGCTTGCACGGTGGCTTCGCGTGCTGCACTGTTGCACTATCGACCCTGTAACATGAGTTTGATTCCCAGACCTGGCCACAGCTAACATAAGCGGCAAGTGATATCTGGACTAGTCCTGCACCACCCCCCCCTCCCCAAGCAACGCAGTGATCGACACTGCATGCGTATCGAGACCTGCGTAGCATTCATCCAGCGGTGGATTGCCAATTGGTCGTCATGTACCGAAGGACTGCGGTGATGTGACGAGGGGGAGCGACGTCGTGAATCCGATTATCCGCAGGGTTATCCTCATGTTGACTTCACTTACCTGCGAGGACTCATCGATGATAACTGCAGATAATATCAAGAACGTGCCAACACGCAATCAGAGTGATCGAGGACCATACAGCTCCCTCGTGTATTTGGGAATCTTGAGTAATAGCGGAACAGATAAGAGGAGGGGTCATACTACTACTACGATTATTATTTGAATGCGGTGCTGTTTGTTATTTCAACCAGCGCCTGGACCCGCACTTCGCATTTGTCCCCAGTGTTGATTATGAACATTGCACATTCCACCAGAGCCCCCTCGCCCCATTATCGCGTAAGCTCCACTCGTGGGGCATTATCGCCATCAGACGTTGTCCCTCCGCTGGCCGTTTAATATCGCACACTGCACGCCAGTGCAACATAACGACGCGTGTTTAACCCGCGGGGAAGGCCAAATGTTTCGTACGATTCGTGTCACCCCTGCATAAACACATGTTTACGGACAAACATTTACTCGCCGTAATTCGTCGCGTATTTTAACAAACACCACCCCCTGATGCCAACCTCAAGAGCTAATTGCGTGCAGCGTTTGACATTCCCTGTGACCCTTTCCAAAAAAACAAGGGTTACCTTTGACCAGGGGTTCATTAAACAGGGCATTATTGGCTTGGACTGGCATGTCAGGACCAGACAGGACGTGAATGCACACTTAAAAGGAGAAGGTGTAGAATGTAAAGCATTTAAGACTCGGTTGCATTTGCGGATGGAAACATGTTTTACACTGATAGCTGTGTTCAAATGTAAAGGCCTGGCGGTCATGATTTAGCGGTGCCAGTATTTTTGGATTTCACCATCTTCATGATTAATTTTCTAATACATTTTATACCCTCATGATTGGCCACTCGTGGCTAAATATAATTTCGACACGGTTGCTCATTCTCGCAAATTTGTAAAATAATTTTCTCTCCGACATGGACTTTGACTCTTATTTCGTTTTAATGTGTAGATATATTTTCCTCCGGTTATGTTACAATTGTGTTGCCCGCATCACGCCACGAGACGGAGATAGTTTCCATTGGCAACCCTTACAGCGAGCGGTGGTGTGTTGGAAGGGTCCTGCAAGACGTCTTCACAGAATCACTTTATAAGCCACTTCAGTAAGCGGATTTGACAATATTTTGGGGCAACATGATTTATGTGCCCTGAAGAGCGTGTTAATTGCACAGGTTAAACCAGAACATAATCTTCTAAATTAAGTGAACACAGATTGAGCGTGATGTGGTTTTTTGTGTGTGTGTGTGTCCAGTTATTGGCGAATGAGCTAAAACATGCATTGGAATGTTTGGCCAATTCCATGAATGAGTAGCATGTGGAAATAAACTGTAGTGCCAGAAGAAAACCCATACAGATGGAGTTGGGGAGTGGCAGAGGGTAGCACTTTAAAATGAAAACTCCACACAGACAGAATACATTAACCATTCTTACTCTGTTATCTCTTGGCCACTTCACAGCCTAAGCCTACAACACCAGGTAATCTTCCATCCAGGTACAATGCTCAAAGCATTTTCTACCCTGCTTAGCTTCTGAGATAAAATGAGGTTGGGCACGTTTAGGGAGATTCGGCCGTATGCTGCATTTACTTCTACAGCACGTGTTGTTCATGAGGCCCACAGCAAGGGCTCTTGCCTAGGATTTGTTTTGCCCGAGGCTCCGTGCAATGGTTCAGAGCTGCAGAGGCAGACAGGCACCCACTGAAGCAGCTCTCATTAATATTCTTAAACATTTGCGGCTAGATGTCTTTGGGGCTACTGGAAATGGAAGGGCTCTGCAAGTTGTGCAAATGATGCCTCAATGAAACACGTATCTAGCCTCGTACTCTGTGATTTGTATGCTTGCACGAACGAGGAGGCAGCTGGGTCGGGTCGAGAGGTGGGTAGGCGGGTGTGAAGAGGAGTGGACGCCTCACTGATTACGAACTGCCTATGGCGATGGGACACTAAAAGGCCCAGGTTGGTGGCGGCGTGAGGCCGAAGTAAACGGAGCAATGGCTTGGGGCCCCAAGTAGCTCAAGGGACCCCGGAGGAATATAACAAAATATGGATGCACCAAATATATTTTAAAAATCTGCTCAAATTCAGATCTTGATAAGCAAATCAAGTCAATTGTCATGACGAAGGTCCCCTGTCGGCAGCTCTCAGCCCACTTCCTCTGTCTTATCATCTGTATCTCTTCTCCCATATGTTGTCCACACTTCTGTTATTTCTCTGCATACCCTATGTGTAAAATCTCCTCTGTCATCTCACGTGGAGGTTATGCATTGGGCGCCCAATGCGCCAGCACCACCACCACTGATCCCCGTGAACACAAAGCGACTGTCCGTTTGCAAAGAAAAACTCCTCTGCTCCGCAGTGGGTGAATAATACAACGCCCGCACTTGCATAGCCCATGCAATTAGGGCACCGTTTCAAACGTGAATATCAAACAGCTTCTTCCACGGCAGACGGTTCTGCCTCAATTGCCTGAAACAAAAAAAACGGGAAAGAGGAATTGCACTTTGTAAATGACTGCATTTGCTCACTCACCGCACTCATTAACGTGATGTCTGCAAGCCACCGGCTTCCGTTACCACGTGCAAGAGGCATGGGTGGTCGGGCCCATCGCAGCCTCTGTCTGCGGCTTCACAAGGGACCAACGGTTGATAAGCAGCCCCTGATTGATGGAGTTGGGATAGGTTTGCCAAGAGGAAGTACATTTAGCATTTTTTTATTCGTGAAGTGGTCAAATTAGCAAACATTATGTCGCTTGTCTGTTTACTTTGACCACAAAGGAAGTATGTTTTTTTATTATTAACATACATATGTAAAAAGATTGATGAAATGAAAGTAAATGTTCATAATATATTCAAGCTGCAGTTGAAATCGGCCATTCTATGACGGTACGCCATTCCGAGGCTGCTCAGAATGGCGAACGTATTTTATTTACTGGCACTTTCGTAACGCTTCTTATTTCTACGCGATGGTGTTTCCAGAGAGAGGAAACGGCAGGGAATATGGGCGGCAGGACGAATGGGTTTCACACGGACGCTTCCATATTTACAATTTGACCGTTGTCGAACTTATTTCGCATCGTACGTAGACAATCGGGTATGCAAGGCATGGGACAGTTTACCGCCCCTCCAGCGAGTTGATGAATTGTCACAGCTCACTCGGTGTTGTGGTTGAAGAATTATTTTTCTGGCGTGTTTCGTTTGTTTATATCTGTCTCGCTTCTACAGCTTTGTTTGCCCCATTAGCCGAAATGCAATATTAGCACAATAAATGACTGTGATTTGTACAGGTTTTAAATAATCGCTTCTCAAAAAGATAATTATAATCAATGACTCATTGCACCATTACACCCCTAATATATTACACCTAAGAGTATAATACAACATTCCTTACAATAAGACTATGATTAAATTTGCTCTAAAAATGCTTTTTCTCTTAATTTCATTATTAGCCGCAGAAGCAAGGGAAAACTTGTAAAAATAGCTCAACATTTTTCAAGTTCCATCTCAACACCCAGACCTCTCCCTGAAACCACTTTCAGCCTGATTCGAACCCCGACCGATCAAGAGCCATTAACAGAACACTGCGAAATGAAATATATGAACGATGGCCTGAAGAAAATCTGGACTCTCCATTTTAAATAATTATTCAAGATAAATACAAAAAATGATTGTTTCAAAATCAGGGTGTTCACAAGATGGCTTTAAGAGTGTGTACACTAGGCCCAGGAAACTTCAGATGTGCACAGGTATACGCTCACAGCCCTTTGTTAATCCATTGCTGCACAAAGCCCTCCCAGTGTCACGTCAGTTGTTTTTGCCACGCTTCACCACGCCGGTCAGTGTGGGTGGGTGAAGAGAGGCCCAGGACCGGTCCACACATCACTCAAACGCTGACGTTCGCCGTGGCTGGGAAATCGAACTCGGTGCGCTGCGCCAGGTTCATCATCGCCGCAGTGCAGGGCGGTGACCGTGCGTCACCACTCGATCCCGCGCGCGTGCAACGCGCGGGTAGCGCAACACTCATGACAAACACAAGCACACGCGGCACAACATTGCCTCCAATTGGTTGACGGCGAGCAAATAAGGACGCATATTGATGGCGTGCCCTTAAATTGAACGCTGTCTCCCGCTGCCTTCTGCTCCTTATTACGTGCCCCTCTCATTATGTCCTCCAGAGTAATGATCGCCAAATACGGGTGGTCTTGCCGTGGTGAGGCTGTCTCCTTGACCAAGCTTCACTGGTTTGAGACCCATTCTTTGTCCGCCCTGCCTCTTGCGTTGCAAAAAAAAACACATTATCCAATTAGTGCGCCGTACAAAGTGGCGCATTTAACTCGGTCTCTCGTTCCTCGATATGCACAAATATTGCAAACCAGACGCTTCACTCGGGGAGGCCCTGTGTCGCAGGGTGTCGTGCAATGGGGCTTTCTGAACCTGACCGTTACAAAAGCGACTTCCAGTTCACATGTTGAATCCTCAAATGACAATTATCCATGCAAAATGTTGAGAGGACACCAATGTGCCCAGCTGTGGTTCTCACCAACATTCACCTTGAATTCTCATAACTTACAATCGTCATTATATTGACAGAGGCTATTTGTTGTCCCTGGAGTGCACACCGTCCACTGCTTAAGTTATAATCTGCTTCACGCAATTTAATTGTTCTTATTTTTAGAATCCGCAATTTTTTTTGTTTGTGTAATATTTCCAAGATTGTTTATACTTACGTGCAAATGTTAAGTTTGCAGCTCTTTGAAGCACAAGGTTTGCTGTTGTCTCAATGAGCTCTCGCATGATTTAGAGTAACGTCTAGAATGACGATCTTCATCGCGGCGATGCATTTCAAAGCACGCTCAAAATACTCGTGGGCAGGAGGTTTTACCTTTGCTATCACGAGGGAGCGGTGGCGTGAAAGGGCGAAATCGCTGGACACGTTTTGCTCATCCCAGGGGATGCAGGAGACACACCAAGTACGAAAGTCGAGGTCACGCACGTGTCTCGAATCGTGGGGGCCAATCCGCTCGCTCCATTTCAATGAGCACGTCCGTACGGAGAGGGCGCGCCCCGACAAGGCGTGCACGCGCACGTGCGCGCTTTCACATGAACCGGCGTGCCCACCCGACAAACGACGTCGGCCCGGTGACCCGCTGCCGCACACGAGCACGGCGTTATTATTCCGCTCGCTTACCCAGGAAAGCCTCCCTGAGCCTCGTGACTCTCTTTGCAGGAGGGTCCTGCCAAGTTCTTGCAGTGGAGGGGGGGGCGATGATTGCTGTCTAGAATCCAGTGCCAGTGTCATTTCTCCGACATGTCTTCGGGTTGTTACTGCGTGTTGCCCGGCACGATGTTTCGCTACGTTCTGCGAATCATCGGACATTACGCTCGAAGCAATGCGCGGCACGATCCCAAAACACATCGGAGGGATGCACGGCGCTGCCGCGGAAATCTACGCAGTGCTCGTGGTGTCTGCTAATGGGGGCACAGCACGCAAGGGAATGGTGTGAGCAGATTCACATCTGGCTTACATTGCTGATGTTGGCACACTATACGATTGAAGGTGCTAACTTGAGGCTGAGTGCACCTAGGGGAGATCCAGGCTAGGTTCAGCTAACAGGTGCCAAATGGTGCGCAGAGTCTGACATTGAAGCCAGGTCACCAGCCGCATGACTCATCGTGACACTCACAACACACGACACACAAAGACAAAGATCCCCCGTATAGCCTTAACAGACTGTTGGGGCAAGTGCTGTTAGCGAGCACCTATGAAGGCCGGAACGGCACACGAGGGGGTGGGTGGCCAGCACCACGCCCGACTGCCTTTGTCTCCCCAGTAGGGGATGCTCAGGACCGGTTCAGACATTCGTCACTGGTGTTCATGGCCATGGGTGGGAATCGAACTTGGGTTGCCGGGTTCGTAGCGCAGTCAGTACACAAATCACGAGGCTTGCACTCCCCACCAGACTACGGATCACACGGACCCCGCTGCACTGCCGCTCCCCACATATTCTAGCACGCACGCACACACGTGGGGCAATGCTGATGGAAATGCTTGACCAGCCTTTCAGAAACGCATTCACGCTCTTCACACTGAAATATGAAGCACGGTCATTCAGGCACTAAATTAAAACATGAAACCATGAAATCAAGCTCTTACGAAGCAGGAGCTTAAACTTAATAAAATAATAAATAAATTGTTACAATATATACATGGAAAAAAAACGTGTATGTTAAATTATTACATTTCATGAACCAGTGGCAGCAGCAACAAAAGAGGATCATAAAATGCATTCCAATTATTTGGCATCCAAATGCATTTTAGATCCATTCCAGACAAACATTCATGTTGAGGGGCAATTTCATAGCCAGCGTATCTAACTCATAAACAGCAGCCGACCGTACATCAAATAGATGGCCTTTTTTAATTGTGCATATTTTTTCTCGTCCCCCCTAACAAATGTATCAGTGACACATAAAGACACGTTGATGTTTATTGGAACCACAGTAATTTTCACGATAAGTCGATAAACTACCAACCGACAGCATTCCCCCTCCCCCCCCTTGAAACGACGGCGATATTATTCGTAAATTATTATTATTGTCGCCGCCTCTCCCGCCCCCCCCCGGGCTCCGCTCCACTGGGAATGCGTTCCCCTTCCAAGCGAGGGAGGACACCATCCTGCCCGCATCAAGGGTGCCGGAAAAAAAACAACAAAAAAACGTCAGCCGGGCACCGCTTTAAGCGCGAGGACAAATGAAAGTTCTCCGCGCTGCAGGTCTCTTGGCGAGAGCGCTGGTGCCCGGTGGATGGGAAATCTGGAACAGTTTGAAAAATTCAACAAAGGTGGACTAATGCGCGCGTATCATGTTGTAATAGAGCTCCTTGGCAGAGTAATTACATTGTTAAAAATTGCACTCCACCCCCCCCTCCCCCCTTTCTTCTTTCTTCCTACCAAAGGCTGTGTGGGGACCAATTTGCGTGGCTATTTCGGGCGTCATCATCCTGGCTGGCACTTTTCGTTGGAGAGCGAATGAATTCGCGGAAAAAATCGTGGACGATTCACGCGACTTGCAAGCCACGTGCGACCGATTCCGCACAAGATCGCACCCATCTCGCCGGGGGATAGGGGGGTCGGGGAGGGTTGGGCCGGGGGGGGGGGGTCAGAGCCAATGAGACGGTGACATATTTTCTGCAAACCTGCAAACGTTTTCCCCCTCCACGGCAGAATTCCACAAAAGGGTGAAAATAAACTCAACGCGAATGGATCCCCGTGTCTTGCTGTTTTGTAGATTGCGTATGAGGTGGCTCTAAATGGCTCTACACTTATAGGTACTACAAAGAATATTCAATACGTAGTAATCCTGAAGGATATTGCCGTGGTGCAATACGCACACTTAGATTTGTGACCCAGATGTGGCTGGTTCAGTCTCCCGACACGGGAGTTGAAGCAATGAGAACGAGTCTCAGATCCCCCCAAGTTGCTCTGTCCATCCGGCAGTATAAAGGTGTGCACCACAATTATATGATCCGCAGGCCTCGTGTGGCAGGGCCAGCATCGAAGAGAAGGACAAGCACTCTCTGGAGGAGCTCTCGAGAGCTCCCTCCAGTGGATACTCTTCTGCTGGTAGCGACGTGGCAAGTACGGTGGCGTGATGTTAACAACCCCGCCTGCTATACAGGAGATCGTGGGTTCGATCCCGACCCAGACCCTGACACCTGCATATTTGGAGTTTGCGTGTTCTCCCTGTGGTTGCGTGGATTTTTCTCCGGGCTCATCCAATTTTTCCCTCCACATTTAGAAACATGCGTTGAGAGTATTTACCTGCTGTTAATGTACACGTGATAAGCCACTTCGGTGAGTTTAACACGTAGGCTTTCGCGACCAATATAATTCATAATAGCGTTTTTTTGGGTTAGATCGTGTAAATATATCGATATGTCGTTAATGATAGCTCACTTCGGTGAGCTATCATTTGTGGCCAGGTCGCTTCTGAAAAACAGCAATATAGCCCAGTGGGCCTCACCTGGTCAAATACAAATAATAAAAAAAAATGCAGGGCTGTACCTTTACCTATACATAGTAACCCAATAACATATTCTCATACTCAAGGTACAATCAGTAGCATACATGATTTAAAAAATAAACTATTTTCATTTCACCAGGTATAGCCCACTGAGCTACTCCATCGCTCTTTTCCAGAAGTGACCTGGTAGCAAACGACAGGTCAACCAAAGTGGCTCGTCACGTGGAGATTTATAGCAGCCAACGACTCGAAACACGTCGTGGTGATTCTAAATGTGGATGGAAAACAGATAACGGAGGACCTGGAGAAAAATCCAAGCGACCACGGTGAGCACGTGAAAACCCCAAATATACAGGCGTGAGGGTCGGGAACGAACCCATGACCTCTTGTATACCGGGTGAGGTCGTTAACATCTTGTCACTATGGCACCCAGTTTATATTCAATTGTATTCATTCTATGCAAATAGTAAATGTGACCCCTGCAGCCACTGGAGGTAATATCATTTAAGTTTATTTCATTTAACCAGGTGAGATCTCAAGGTACAAGGATATGGTCTCATTTGCAAGAGCGACCTGGGACATGAGTATGCCAGTAGGGGGCGATTATTGCTGTGTAATTAATGGGTAATTAGCGGGCAATTTTAGGATTTGGTAAAATTCTAACACTAACAGGGGCACACAGTGATCTTCTTTAGTGAACGGCGTCACGGGATCTCTTAACGGCCCAACGTGACGTAGACGGCACGTGGCGTTATATATTTGTTTTGTCATTACACCCGCGGTAATGATCAGGGCAGTGGTGCTGGATTCGAACCGCGAACCTCTGCGGCAGGCGGCGACGGCTGGGCCGCGTCACCGCCCATTCACCGCAGTGTCAAATAAAAACGTTGATACATGGATGGAACCGTGACCCTGCACTGTGACCATCCGTTGAATCGCAAGGAGGGCGAATCACTACAGGTCTAGCAGATAGCGATCCACGCATTCTTTCACAATCATACAATCTAAAAGGCGGTTTGGGGGAAACACCTGGTATGTGTGCTATACCAAAGCAGGTATGTGAGATGCACTGTGACTGGCAGATCCCTTGTCAGAAATGATCAAACGCAACGGGGGTGGGGGGGGGGGTGTGAACTTCACAACAGCTTTCAGAGGAGCACACTTTGAAAGAGACACCTCCTACCCACAGCCTCCATGCCTCTTGGCGCTCCACCAAAACGTGAGCTTGGACCAGAAGTGTGTCTGAGCAAAGTATGTGGGGTAGAACCTTGGGGGGGGGGGGACGCGGTTAGTAGGGAGGTGTAACTCTCCCACAAAACGAAAAAGCCGCACGGCTACAGCTGATATCAAACACTTTGTGTCCAGGATCACTGGCAGCGGCGCCCCGTTCTTCCAAATCCTGACACGTTGTGCTATTGACAAAGCTACAATTTATAACCCTAAAAAGAAAGAAACATAGGGGACTGTTTATGTGAAGCATGTGATCCTCTCCGAAGGGGGTTTAATGGGAAACACTGTAAGGAATTAACGATTTCACCGGCAACCCATGAATCACGCAAAAAAACATTCGCTTACAGGCGGGCAGCCGTGCACTTGTTTTTCCTGCAGCGCTCCAATGAATTTTCGTTATTAAAAAGTAGTAATTGAAGAAACTAGAGAAGGTAGACTATATATATAAACATTGTCCGAAAAGATTAAACACCTTCGTTGAAATGGGGTTTACGAATAAACGTGAGATCTTGTTGGAGAAGAGAGGCTGGTGCCTTGAGCAGTCTCCGACCGAAATTCCAGCTCCGTCTCGCGGAGCACCTCCTGGGATTCCAGAGGACAGGTTCATTAATCACAGTAATTAATGAGGTTGTGACCAATCAGCCTCGACCACGTGATGCCCGTAATGATGTGAGCGTAATGGGCCAAATGTGCTGATGTGGATGCCCTTCTTGGCATGGTGGGCAGTGGACACCTTGACAGCAGTGATAACATTGACTAAAGAAATGTGTTGTTGGTGTTTGTTTTGATTGTTTCAGCCTGGACGCTATTGGGATGTTGCCGTGCTGTTTTTATTTTACTCACTGAGCTACGTAGTTTTTTTTTCAGTAGCGACCTTGCCACGAGTGATAGGTCAACGACGCGGTTTATCACGTGCAAATGTATAGCAGCCAAATAATCTGAACGCGTGTTTATTAATGTGGAGGGAAAATATCGGAGTATCTGGAGACAAATCCATGCAACTGCGGGGAGAGAGACATGGAAACGGCAAAATACACAGGCGTCAGGGTCGAACCCACGACCTCCTGTATAAGAGGCAAGGTAGTTAACGACTTGCCACAGTGGCGCCCAATGGGTACAGGACGTGTCATCAATTTGCAGGTCATGAGAGGTAGGTCAAAGTGTGCGAGTTCCGGTCAGCATGGGAAAGTAGGTCAACATACCGTTTCGAGGCTTTCTCTAGAGCTCTCTCTTTCTCGTGAAGGACCTTCCCCCAGCAGTGGCATGAGCAAGACATTTCAGGGCTGCACCTTTACCTCTTTAAATCTTTTTGAACCGTCATAGACTGTTAGCTGAGTAGCTTGGCACTCAAATTGACCAACAAAACAAAAGATGGAAGGAGATGAAACGTTGTTGATTTAAATATTTATTTTATATCATCAACAGACGTACTCTGTGCTATCGGACTCGTGTCACGAGGTGAATTAAACGCTCGCCCGGAGCCTCTTGCTGGCAAGAGGGCCTCGTGTCTTCCCGGGGAACGGCTCCAGAAGATGACAAAACGGAGCGGCTTCTGGATTAATTTCCTCGGGTCTCTCTCGCCTGAGACAGCGCTCCTTCGTGCACGTACAAAGCGGTTCACCGCACGACATGCGGCCAATAAACGTCCACACATTTAACCTCTCCGACACGGTTTCGGCTTACTTTACAAGTTAAAGCTAAACCTCTGGAGGCATCATTCAAAGTGTTTATAAAAGTAAGTGGGGGTGGGCAGGGCACATCGCTAAGAGGAGACGATGGCCCATTGTCAAACATAGTGACTGAGTGGCATCAGAGAGCACGCTCGCCGGGGAGATGGAGCAGTTCAATCGGCTCATATGCGTGGAGGTGGTGGGTGGACTGTTACATCGTAGAACCACGAGAGGTGGTGACTAATTGGGTAGACCTTAATCCAGCAGTGGATTGATCATGGTTGGCCATGATGACGACACGATGATGATTCACTGTATGCCAATCATCTGACAAACTTTTATATTTCAGCTCTGTATGTGTTGAACTTCTTTCGCACCGTGTGTAGCCAACCGTGGGTATGAGAGCTCTCAGACATCGTTGAGACGCATTGCCTAAGTTAACACCGAAGCTATGTCATGGTGGGTGGGGGGTGCAGTTTGTGTGGAGTCTGGTGACCCGGCTGAGACTATAAATTCGCTACACTTGAGAACCAGGTTTAATCACTGGACCTTAACAGTGCTGGTTCATTGCCCTTAGAGGCAGGGGGATTTCATTCAATTGAAGTCTTTAATGCTTTCAATGTACCCTCCCTTCCACCCGATGAGGGTAAATGTGTCACGTTACATATACATGTAATCACTTCTGTTATGCACGCCGATGAGATGTAAGCGTTCATTTCATTGTCGGGCATGCATACGTGCGCGAATCTTGGTACATTCAACTCTCTTGGGGTAATCGGAGGTGGGAGGCATGAAGCCAAAACACATGTAGACGAGGCTATAAAGACATTCCTGTTGTTCTTGCTTCTTTCGGTAAAGTCACGTAGAAGGGAAACAATAAAATACATTTTTAATTGTTTTATTCTTATTTTATTATCTCCCTTCTACGTGACTTTACCGAAAGAACCAAGAATACGAATCCCTGCAGTCACGAAAGCTTTCAATCGAAATGAAACATTCTTATTGGCCTATCTGGAATACAGGCAACGTCTGTTTTGTTAGTGCTACTTTGCTGATACGGCTGTGGTCACGTGGGCAATGCGCCAGTAACCCCGAACGAGTGGGGAGCGGCCATTAATGATGCCAGCTCATCGGGAACCCGTTTGGAATGGTCGTGTTTAAGTCAAAGCAGACTTCATGTCATTCCCCTTGTTTGTCCAGCAAAGCCTCGCCAAGTCTCAAGGCTCTTTTTTCAGGAGGGTCCTGTCAACTTGTGTTTATGCACCTTGGGATTATTTCGCACATCCAAACGTGCGATAATTATATAATCGGACGTGCGAGGGAGGGACAACACAATAAACACGCACACAATGTTAATATTGCAAGGTGGGGCAGCATTGTTACGATTGGGATACTTGCCCCTTTTACCAGTTACATTGGACGGTTATTTTTTGATCAAGTAAGTTTAAGGATTAGGATTAATCTTAACTTGTTTTTTTCAGAAGCTACTGAAGCATCCACACGGTGTTTGCACATCAGTCAAAAGCACATGGACAGTGTGGCTGGCAACTGGCTTCGCATATTTAGCGTTTCGTTTAATTCAATTCACCACATGCAGTCAGCCAAATGCACAAATTTACCAGACGCTGCATCTCAGATCATCGTAGGTGCAACCTCGATAAAGGTTTGGAATAAACAAAATACTCATTACTCAAATTTCCAGCTGGTTGGGGGTGCATTGACATATGCAGACCCAACAGGAGGTGCCGAAATTACCAGTGGAGCATATGAATTGACTATACCCAAGGGCACAAAGTAATGTTCCGGCAGGCCCGGTCACAACATTAACATTCAAGCTCACTCATAACAAAGATGACATTCGTGCCAATGTGTTCACAATAAACAACATCCACGGAAATGCACTCGTGAAAATTAACATTCAAGCATTCCGATGCGGTAAAAAAAAAGATGACATTCTAAAGGCAGTCATTTGAACGAGGACATTCTTTGTAATAATTACCCACACCTGTGCCAATACAATCACATTTCAGCTGATAGGTTTTTTTTTCCTTTTGGGATGGTATCTCTAAAAGGAATACATTGGCCAAATGGTGCTACCCGTTTGTGGCACCGTGCTAGCGGGTGAAGATGAGGGGTGGCTGAGAAAGCATCACCAACTACAGTACAGCAACAAAATCGACGACCATTCACCACGAAATGCACTTTGAGGCCACGTGAAGTGTTGAAGGCTCGCTGGCAGGAGGTCACGGGACGTATGTACATTGAACTTGTTTCGCTCCGCAAGTAGCCAACCGTGGCACTTGGGGACTGGCCCAGGTGCCGTGGGTTGACTGTCTGAGATGACTGACAGCACTGCTAGGACACAGCACCTGCGCGAGAACCTTGCGCGCTTAGAATGGCACGAGTGTCAAATGTACTCACGATCTGATTCGATTTGAATGGATGAAATTCCGCTGTGACATCCGAGGTGACTTTTTAGAAAACAAGCAGGACGCATGCTGTTTTAGAACCTTGCAACACACAACACTTGGACTGTGTTGGGGGAAAAAAATAAACACCTTTTGTTATTGTTGATCGTGTTGTTTTTTTTATTTAACTTGAGTGAGAATCAGAAGATGATCGATGGATGAGAGATCGGCCACCGTGGAGATGGAATGATGAGATCAGTGCAGAGACGAGTTGGATTGTGGCATCGCAGATCTGTGAGGGATGGTGATGGTTAGACTGATGATGATGTTAATAAGGAATCTTCTCACGCTGCAGCTATGTAAATCCACTGCTGCACAAAGGCCTCGCTGAATGACCATACTTCACCATGCTGGTCAATACTGTTTGGTAAAGTGGGAGGCCCGCAAAGGAACCATATAACTCGCCACTGATGTAAGCCGTGGCTGGGAATCGAACCCAGGTGTGTTGGGTTTATCGCGCTGTGTGATAACCACTGCGTCACCTATCCCCCCACCCCCGAATATAATCTGCGAATTAAACATTCGAGTGAAACCCAAGGACACGTATCCGTGTATGCGCCACGAGGTGGGATACGTGAATATTATCCTCAATAGAATGGACAAGGTTAACTTATGCACAGAAAGGTATCTCATATTTCATTGCTAAGTGTTTATCAATACGCCCTGTGTTTGTGTCCCAGGCAGAGTATTGTGAAGTGCACGCTGTTGTGTGGGCAGTGAACAAATAGCACGTGCGCTGTTTGTGAATTTAAATGATTGCTGCCACTGTCAGTTGATCGGCGGGTCGCGTGTGGTGGTGCCAGGCGTGGGTATTCCCACCTCTTCACAGACATCTGACCAGTGTGGAAGAGTCGGCCAAAATTATTATATAGAAATTGATATACAGTGGAGGCCCTTCTGCCAGCAGTGGTGCAAGCATGACATCGCACGGCTGCATCTTTACATTTTTTGTGATGTAGCAAATAATGTAATGGAGCGGTGGTGCAATGGTTGACACATTGCGATATGAACCCAGCAAAACTGAGTTTGCTTCCGGGAACACAGCCAACATCAGTGGCGAGTAATATCTGACGTGAATATAGGGACATCCCCTTCACCAACCCGCACTCACGAGCCATCCTCACAGTAGCCTGGACCGACACATCGCAACGTTTCATTTGCGAGTTGGCCAGCTAGAGCACGGAGCTTGTGCCGCTGAGATCCTGGGTTGGAACCTGCATAGCCACCCGTGATTCATTCAGGAATCTCAAGTGTCGGGATTTTCGTGGTATGAATCCAACAAGCTACCCTGGCTAATATTATTACTGCAGATGTATTCATTCATAACATAAAGCTATGCGGCGCCTGCTTAACGTTAAATATCCAGTGACGTCAGTCGAATAGAGCACGCCAATTTGTGCTGGCGTCATGGACCAAATGAGTAAAATAATTACGACTCACCTGCAAGTTACTCACGTGGGATCACGCGGAGGGCACGCATTACCATCGCCCGCCGCGTACTGGAAGCACCTTCTATGGGACTCTCTCTGCCTGTGAAACACTGCGCCTTTGTGACGGCCTTGCGCTGTGAGAACGGTGGCGGCGCGAACGACACGTTAACCCAATCGTTCCATTAATAATTATTACGAAGAGTTGCACTGGCACGGAGCCGATATCATAATCGGAACAAAATTGGGAGAAAATTGCAACAAAAAAGAAATCACATTTGCTTACGGCCCAATTAACCCCCGGGATGAGATTATGGGCATCGAGGATTGATCGGTGGTGGCGGAATGTCATGAGGGGGGGGGGGGAGGAGAAGGGAGGGGGGGTTGGTAGACTGCGCGTGGGTGCGAAGGGACGCGGGCTCGCCTCACTAGAAATAGCAACGCATTCATCAAAGTCGTCAGCCCCCCCCCCCCCCCCGTAACAAACCCCCCCCCCACCCCGCGCTCACAATGTAATTGTGGGGTGGAAGAGGTTCGCCGTTCTGCCGGCCCCTGATTACGGCCGCTGGGGGTGACAATTTTTCTAATTTTCAGCAGGGATTCTGCCCCGGTGCGCTTTAAAGACGATTAATGTCGGACACGCGAGGAAATCACCCTCCAGCTTTCAAGAGCCGCGATCAAGCCACACACGATGCGCTGTCATTCCCTCCTGCACCTCCGATTAGCGCGGTTGGCTACGTGCGGTGCGCAAGAAGATCCGCATGCACACATCCAACGCGCATCCTCGCAATGCCCCACTGTTGTGCTCTTGCAGCGCCACGCGAACTCCACCCCCGCCGCTCGCGTGGCCACTCTCCCGTCGCAAAGACGCAGGTGGGGGAAGGAAGAGAGAGAGAGAATCGTGCCTCGGTTGTGCTCTCCGACTTACACCTGCGAACGGGGCAGCCATTCGGGAGACGACAAGACACACACACGCGCACACACACACCTGTGAGGCGTCTGATGTGAAGCGCGCAGATGTTTTGCATGGAAATGATTTACTCGTGGAAAAATGTACCCCATCAATCTGCGGACCTTTAGTTCCAACCCCTGCACGCATTGCGCCACGTGGCGCGCGCCTTTGAAATCTGGATGCAGTTGCACACTCTGGTTTTGCGTTCACTGCACGTATTCGCACAAAAAAAGATACCTCGTCAGCCATCATTTATCCACTGCTGGATGAAGGCCTCCCCCCTCCCCCCTCCCTCCTCATTGTTGTCGCCGCCATCATTCACGGTCTTACGATGCATCAATTCAGCTCGGCCCTGCCCGTGAGCTGATCTTGTTGCTCCATCGAAAAAAAGACAAAGCATCCCTCTTATATCCCTCGTATATCCCTTAACAGACTGTTGGGGCAAGTGCTGTTAGCAAGCAGCTATCCATGCAAGCACGACACGCGAGGGGGTGGGTGGACCAGCACCACGCCCGGCCGCCTTTGTCCCCCCAGTGGCGATGTCTACACAGCGAACTAAATACTCATTTGAGGCTGAGTCGCAGTAGGTGAGGCCCATTATCGGCTCAGATCATCGTCGCTGATGTTGGCCGTGAGCGGGAATCGAACTCGGGTCTCCAGGGTCGAAGCAAAGCGTGCTAACCGCTACACTACCGCTCCATCACACGCGTGCACACGCGTGCAATTATACATCAATTCATAAACACGTGATTGATGCATGCATTGAGCTGAATAATTAATTTATATTAATCAATTAACAATGCATTGTTACTCTCAATCTTAATAACATCCTTGTTTACAAATTGATAAATACATCTTAGACCGGTACTAAGAGTGTGAATAGTATTTTGAACTTTGACGTTCTGTTTCTTAAAAATCTGTTCTTTCAATAGGCATATACAAAGACATTTATCAAGGGTATGTTTTTATTGTAAAGCAGAGCACCTTGGTTCCATCCCAGTGCTTACACGATCTCATGATGGACTCGGGCAATTTTAGGGGCAAGCATTTCCGGCAACAATCACCAGCATCGGATTTACTCTGAGCACCTGCGGAAACTTGGTATGGCAATAACACAGAGTAATGGAGTTCTGTCTATCAAATGACAACATACTTGTTGAAAAGTGTGCGTTTGATGGACAATGGTCAACACGAGTGATTGTCAACTCCAGTCATCGCGACTGCACGTGGGTCAGCTTTCCATGATTAGCGTCAAGTGCACCAGAGGAGTAATTTGGAAATTAGTGGAACAGGTTGCTAATCACAAAATAAAAAAAATCAGCTGCTTGGGGGAGCTGCAAGAACCGGAGTTGAGAAACACTGCCCGATGCAACGGCACATCACCTCTGGCTGTCACGTGACCTCTGTCTGTGACCTGATTGGAAGTCTACATCTCCGTTGCCTACCGGGAAGATCGGTGATCAGATTTTGGCAAGTGAATTTTTTACGACGGAACACGATGCGCCGGACCATTGCCGGTTCCAATATCTGGCAACGATTGCACTACATTTCCCCCGTGAGTTACGGCTTTAATGCTTTATTTTTTATTTTATTTTAAAGTTTGAATTCAAGGAGATGTTTATTTTTTCTGCAGTAAACGTATAAGAACGTCTAGAACTTTCAAAGCAAAAATGTGTGCTACAGCATTAGCCTGCCAATAAACCTCCCCCAAAAATGGGGTTAAATAAAAGCCATCGCATTGATCCCAATGTTTTCATCACAAATCTAATACCAGCACTCACACACAATTCACAAGTCCACCAAGAGAAGTCTCCGTTCAAAGAGTAACCTGATTCAGAAACAACTTGGCTACCAACACAACACTGTTTTGCCCGACAGTGTTCGGTCTAACAAACAATGAATAGTTTAGAATAGTCCTTTGGGGAAATGGGGTTTGCCATCTGTTACACATTACTGTGAAAACCCGCTGGTCGGCATATATATACAGCATATACTCCACTATAAATAAAACCTCACTACTTTTTTCTACCGTACCTTAAATAGAGACTTAAACAAGGAGGAGTATTTGTTAATGTTTGGCAAGATTGTCGACCGGTGGTTACAGAGGTTGTCCTGCTGCGCTGTGAACCCGCCAGCCCAAGTTCGTTTCTCAGCCACGGCTAACATCAGTGGCACTTTACATATTTTTTTCAAGAGGGCCTTTTCGGAGTTTGTTTGGTGGAGTGTTTTACATGCCGACGGAAATCAGAGTACATGGAGAAATCCATCACGTATACAAGGGGATGATATGCAACGATTCGCACGGATGGATTCAAGAATCTACTTGCTGTACATCCAACTCCTCCTGGTCACTGCGGAGGTCATCCTGGTTTGGGAATCTTACAAACTTCTGCATGGTCTGCAAATCCTTGCCTCCAAAGCACTGGATCACGTGTGTGTATGCCGCCTGTTAATACAACCATACAAGTGACCCATATTCTGATTGCTTCTGTGCAAATGGTAATGTCCACATTTTACTCAAATCACAGCGATGTTAATTAAAACGTTACAATAACTTTGGATGCAAATAAACCTTAGACAACATCCAATTTTTTTGTAAATATCAGGAAATAGTCCATACGTCACAGTCATTTGTAAGTCCACTGCTCAATGAAGGGCTTCTCATGCCTTGTTAGTCATGGGCAATGTTTGACCATACTTTACCTTGCTAGTTATTGTGGGTTGGTTTACTGAGGTCACTGGTTTAATAACGCAGTGCATTAAGTATGACATCACTGTCTTTGAATTCTGTTCAGACTAATAATAATCATAATGTCGGATGATTTGACAATGACTAACTTTGTTTAACAATTTAGCTGATAACCGTTGAAGAAGGGCATACATCTAATCGAAGCAGCATGGCTGTCGTTTGGTAATGACGTCCCACACTTCTGCTTATTATTTTTACATTTCACGCGCTGCTTTGCTAGTGAGTTGATTTGCTTCCAACTTCTGGGGAATGCAGCACTGCAGGAACGTGGTAAGCTTAACGCTGCTGTACGTGGAGTGCCGTGCGTCCAATTACTGCCTTATTTCAGACTCTGCCTGCATATTCCTGCCACTGCTGCTAACCTACCCAGACATTTCACAGCAGACATTTCATTAGCGATCTGTCAGCAGTGTGGTTGCACAAAACACAACTCTCCTGTCCTTAAAAGGCATCCACAGATTTGGCCATCAGTGGCTGCCACAAAGACAAATTTTGCCAGTGGTGCAAATTACTTAAGGCCACATCTACACCAATTGTCTAGCCTGTAATGATGTTATATGTATTTTTTTTCAAAGATGTGTTTTTTTTTACACGTGGCATTTTACACAACAGCCTTTTATTATAATATGGAGCTGTGATAGAGCGATTCGCTCTCAGCGCTATTCATTCAACTGTCTGATTTACATTCCAGGCCACGGCTAGCATCAGTAGCGAGTTGTATTTTAACCTGGTCATGGGCTCTCTTTCGCCACTCCACATTCACCAGCGTGGTGAAGTATGGTCAAGACAAGTACCATGACTGACCTGCATGTGCCGAAGGCTTTCATCCAGTCGTGGATTAACAAAGGGCTGTAGGATATTTTAGTCATCGTTGTACTATAATGGTAAAATTTTCACAAGTTTTATTCACTTTAATGCCATAAATGAAAGACATTGTAATAAGGAGGTGGTCAGGTGGCTCTGAGGTCAGAGCGCTGCTGAGCCAACATCGCTGAGATCCTGGGTTAAAATTAGAATGTCAGCTGGCCATGGTTAAACAGAGTTTTCATGTGGAGTGAGTTGATCATTTCAGCCCAGTCTATGATAACTGTAGAAAAATCTCACCATTTATAAAAAAGTGGGGTTGCAACTTAATTTAGTTAAATTATAACTGAAATGGAATAAAAAAAATATATAGAAAAACAGCTAGACTATCATGTGACAAGCGTTTCTTTGTACCAGGGCATGTGGTGAAATTCACTTCGTCGTGTGCGGCTAAAAAAGGTCACTTGAAATCATTTCAGAAGCAGTTCTGTTAAATCTCCTTCTCTGGCCTGTTCTCAAAATGAAAGGGGGGTGGTGGGGGTGTGCACTGCTCTGTGAGAGTCGTGAATGGATGCTTCATCTCAAGACACGATGCCAATATTATAAAAAAAATAATTGGAATAGATTATGGCAATAGAAAAATACCCAACGAAGTCTCTATGCATCACAAGATGCTCTATTAGGAGGGTCTTTTCTGAGACATTTGGCCAACTTCTCATAAAGTAATTTAGCCTTGTTGTTTTCAATTCCTACAATATCGCTCCACCCGATAAAAATGTAATTTTTATTTTCGCAACGCAAACTGCATGAAGTTGACTTTTAACTCTGTCTGGGCATGAATAATGAAGCGTTGTTACAGCTCTGGGCACGTGCGACTTTGGTCGCGAGGAATTTCGTCCGCGGCACTTTCTTTGCTCGAAACTTAAATGTAATTGGCATTTTCCAAAACAAACCGCAATCCTCGACCTCTCTTTGCCAGCTTCGTGGCTGGGCGATTCGCCGCACGACAGGACAATTTAAAACGGCTGCTTGGGTTTCTGTAATGGCCAGACGGAGCCCCCCCACACACAACTGCTGGCTGCTCTGAATTAAAACGACAAGCCGAACCTGCCATTGCCTGCACACAGACAAACACCTGCCTCCAACCCGTGCAGCATGGCCTAGATTAGAGCAATGAGCTCACTTTATGCAAGACTAAATCAAGACTTCCTTGCAATTTTCATCACGTGATCTATATTGCTAGCATATGACCAATGCCCTGGAATGTGCTGAATCTTGTCAGATGTACTGTATGTGCATACGTCGAACTGCTTTTGCAACATTCGTAGCCAACTGTGCTCATCGGATGTGCTGGGGAAGGACAATAAACTAAACACAAATAGCAATTCCAAAGAAATTAGATATCAATCTAGATCTAAAAGTTATTGATTAAAAGCTTTCGTGACTGCAAGGATGCATACTCTTGTTTAAAAACAGTCTGCATCAGCAGTAGGCCACGCTTTCCCACCTGATGACGGACGCTTGTGTTGCGCCCGAAACGTCGTGATTTAATTTAGTTGTTTTCATTTATTTAATTGAATTTTTTACCTACGTGACTTTACCGAATAAAACAAAGAGTATAGATCTAAAAGCTCATCGCTCCAGTGGCTTCCCAGTATCGGAAGGAAGCGTATCCGAAAGTAAGTGAGAAATATTGTTAAAGGCTAAGCAGCATTGGGCCTGAATCGTGCTTGGATGGGCGACTGCCGTGTAATCGCCTGTGCTGTGAAGTGGTGGCTGTGCACGTGGCCTGTCACCCAGCACTCTGGAAACGAGGGTTGGTGCATCACTGCGCGGATGTCGTGAAACTCCGTGGGTGTCGAGGAGGTGCCATACCGTGGCTCACCAGGAGAAAGGTAGTACAGCAAGTGGACGAATCACCGTGTGTTTCCATCTATATAGAATGCATAAACACTCGTCATGAATTGACTTGTGAAAAATAACCCAAGGAGGGTGTGGCTTTCCTGGTAAACTTAGTCAATTGTAATGGCAGTAATATTATTCGCTACTACTATCATTGTTATCTTATTTACTGCGTTATCATTGTAGAGGTGTCGTAGTTTACTGCAGGGCTACATCGTCAACAGGAGCAGTGCAGCCATATCTGCTGCTGCGCTGTACTTCTATGCTCTCACATCTGTGCAGCCCGCGCTCACCACCGCGTGGCCAAAATAACCCCCTCGCCCCGCAAGGTGTGGGTGGGGAGGCCCCTCATCCAGCAGTTTATTGACAAAAATGTATTGTTTAACACGTAGCAGGCTTTCGCGACCAGTATTATTCATAATAAAGGTTTTTGGGTTAGATCGCGTTATTTATAAATGTGTCGCAACCCTCCACCACCCGACGAAACGTCGTGCTCAAATTGTAAATGTTGTGGATTCACTCTTCAACACACCGGTGGGCTAAAGTAGTGAACTATTTGTCTTTTGTCAACGTGACACTTTTTTTACTCATTGGCCATGTTGGGTGGTGGAGGGTTGCGACACATTCATAAATAACGCGATCTAACCCAAAAACCTTCATTATGAAAAGTTGATTGTGTCTACACGACGCACGATTACATTTTTCGTGTAAACGTTGTTTTGTAAAAAAAAAGCATGACGGAGTGATTTACAGCAAAACAGTGTGACCATAGCACACTTTCTGGTTTAGAATCACCCACTGCAAACACAATAATTGGGTCTACCAGTGGTAACACTTGTGCCCCCACAACAGGAAGATACTGGGTTAAATTCCTGACCCGGCACCTTTCTTATTAGAGTTTGCGCATTCTCCACTTGTTCTGTTCGGGTTTACTTTGAGTTCTCCACCTTCAATAACTGAAGAAAGCCCAAAATCTAACCGGTATTGGCCAAGCATCACCAATGCTGAAAATGTTACTCAATGTGGGATTACACATTAGAACGTCACTGTAAAAACATTTTGCAGGATCCTCCTGAAAACGAGTCTTGAGGTTCAGTGAGGCTTTCCTGGGTAAATGAGCATAAATAACAACCCTTTCGCAGCTGGTTTCCTTGGTGTCACCCATCCCACTGTTAATCTTCTCCGACCCTGCTGAGCTTCCGTGACCTAACGAGATGAAGCCGAAACCCAGTTTCACTCAAGACATTTATAATTTAGAAGGTCGTATCGCCCAGTTTCCGCGGAGCCGATGGTTGAATTCACAAAGCCACTTGGTTATTTATTGATGGAATTACCGGGGTGTGTGGTCAATTTGTAAAGTGGATGTTATGGACCCTGGGAAATCACTCAAAATAGTAAGTGAGCCATCGTTAGAATCAGAATCTTTATATTGACTGGAGGAATCCGATGAGCTATGAAGCTCTTTTTGCACAGATGTCCATTGTGTGCCGGTATCAACCCACATTTCTAATTTGGAACAGCGGGAAATTAATTCCTGCAGACGTTTCTGCTCCTCCAAATAGCGACATCATGACAGCATTGCCCCATATATTCTTGATTCTCTTTATAATTGTGTACACGCATACCCTAAGGTATGGTTGGGATGCGTGGCCAATTCCTTGTTGAGCATGTTGGTATGTCTACGAAAAACAACTTGAGGGCCTGGATAAAAGTGTTTCATGGATGCAAAGGGACACAGAGACAGTCTAGAAATATAGTTGCTATACTGCCATCTGCTTGTATCACACCCATCGCATATCTCTGCGAATTACGTGTCTCACTCACGCCAAGGTGTTTGCGTGACCCGTTGACTCCAATCACCCACAGCTCTGGATTATCTGCATCTTGTGTGTTTACGTATGTATGGTGAACTTCTTTTACACCGGACGTAACCAACCGTGCTAATCGGAGGTGCGGGAGAAGGACAACAAACTAAGCACAAAAAGCAGTTCTGAAAAAATTAGTTTTCAATTTAGACTTAAAAGTGCATACCTCCAGTGGCTTCATAATTTCAGAAGAGCGTTCCAGACGGCCGCAGAAGCACATCTGAATGCGCGCTATGCGGTGACCGTCTTTGTTCGATGTGTCATGTATGAGAGCACGCACGCAGATATGCATGGCATTGGCAGTCACAACCCAAAACTAAAATGTAGGGCGTCACCGGATAAATTCAAGCCACACTGTGGGGAGCCTGGCGACTACTGCGAGCCCAATATGAGGTTGACGCGGGGGGGGGGGGGGGGTCGGTGCCGCTTCAATAATCCGACGCTCGGTCAAAATGGGCAGCCGATGAAAGGGAAGCGGAGCATCTGCAGCCCATTTCTGTGAGCGGGACGGACCTGGGCCGAAGAGGCCTTGAGTAGGTGCGTTCCCTCCCTAGCGCACGCCAGGTAATCCGTGAGGCGTGCGCCGCACAAAGAGCCGAGCGTCTCTCGTCTAATGGTGCCAGCCTTTCAGGCGGAGCGCACGTGCCCTGGCTGCCGATTAGACGCGGCGAGCACACGCCGGCATCGCCCCCCCCCGCGCGTGTCTGTCACACGCGCGAGCACTGCCGCTCGATCTGTGGCCAGTCAGAGGTCCACGATGAGAACAAAGGAGTGTGTGGATGGTGACAAAGAACACCGCCAATAATGTCTTCACAGAGTGTTTGGGCAAGCCGCTGTTAGCCAGCACATATTTAGGCTGGCACGGCACACGAGGGGGTGGGTGGCCAGCACCACGCCCGACCGCCTTTGTCTCCCCAACGATGATGTTTTTCACACCGCACCAGGTGCGAGTTTTAGGCTGAGCCAACCTAGGGGAGGTCCAGTGCAGATATTCGTAACCGATGTTGACCGTGAGTGGGAATCGAACTCTTGTCGCTGGATTAGTAACGCATGCGCCCATTACTGTGCCACCATTCGATCTGCGAAAATAAATGTGCATAAGCGCGAGCACGCACGTGCACACAGATATCCCGTAAGTATAATTTTACATTGCACAGCAAACAATTCACGGGGTACCCTGCGCGACCTAGAAGGCTCATGAACATGTTGAGGCAATGAGCTGGCACTACCGAGAATCTGAGTTTGTGTACAGGCACCCAGCCATGGGCAAATCAATTCAAGTCTAAGAGTTTCTGGTAATCGCTCTTTCACCAGTGACACAAATATAAAATGTTTTACAATCGCAAAGAGCTAAAAATGTCTGTATGTATGTGATGCTTTATATAACGTGAAGGAGCTCCATCCAGTGTTGGGTGACAGAGACATTGAAGTGGATCTATAAGATAGTTTCAAATTGCGTAATCTTTCAGGGCCACAGCCGGACTCGATAGAAATTCCTTAACATGTCCGAGACATTTTCAAAATGGCTGTTTCTTCATAATCATTCATAATCATTCATAATCAACGTTTTGGCTGTTTCTGCACGCGTGAGTCATTCACGTGACTCCTATACAATTTTAAATACACACGGAGATAAAATTCCTGAAATAAGCAAATATTCTAGAAATGTAATCATGGCATTTTAATGATAAAAAAACAAAACAGATGTGAGAATTGGACTCGATTGGTCAGTGCGCTGATCGCCAGGCCGCAGTGCTCTTGGCCCTTCATCTGGTGCCAACTCTCTGGCCCTTACCTGTCCAGATGAAGGAAAAAAACATCATTTGAAGAGAGAGTGAGAGCCACGTTTTATTAACGTCAATTCCTCTCTGCCTCGTCTATTTTCTGGGCCTTTTAAAATTAATTTCACTTTTATGAATAAATAACGAGGGACACATTTCGTGGTTCGCAGCAGCAGCAGCAGCGATGCAGCAGATGTGCACAGAAGTTTTTTTTTTTTGTCTCACGAGACCACGAAGGAATTTGATATTCTCTTAAAAGGCAATATCAGATTTGACGAAGATATGCTTTTTATATCTAAGTACATCTTAATAAGGGATCCGAAAGATATTGCAGCTTTTGATGCACACACACACACGTGATCATATGTGTTCTTGTAATTTTCAAAGGTTACACTTCTTTCTTCAAAGCAACACTATATACGTATATTGTTATACTCGTATAATTCTCCACCATGCACATTCTTGAGAGCTTCCATCTGAAAGCAAAGCTAGGCAGGGCCTCGCTGATGTTAATTCAGCCTTAAATGAGTACTTGATAGAATGTATCAGCATTAGTACAGGGAAACTAATGGTGAAAGATCATCATCCAAGTATTATCCACTTTTATTCAATTGTGGGTCCAATAGGTGCGCGCTAATGACACTTAATTCAACAGCCTATTTAAAATAAAATACGTTTGATGCCTTAAGTATCCAATTGATACTCAATGAATACAGGAAATATGAATAGTTACTGAAAGTTGGGGACCGTGACGTCACCCAGCGGTCGCGCATTTGCCGCTTGTCCAAAAGGTTCGTGGTTCGAATCCAGTAGGCTGCTCTGGTTATTACTGCGGGCGTATTTACCATACAAATATGCTTTACAGTCCGTCTGCGTCACAGGGGACGTTAAAGATCCCCAGATGTCATTCGAAATGATGAAGCCATTAGGTGCTGGCGACAGGATTCAGATTAGTAAAATTACCCTCAAATTACTCAATTGGGATTACACATAACAACATGACTTCTTGCTGGAAAACGATATACATCAGTGAAACATAGCACCTTCATGATATCGCTGTGGTCAATGGCTGATGTGTAAACCAAATCTACCAAATTTTTATTTATCATAATTATTATTCATACATATATTTATTTACCCAGGAAGGCCTCACTCAAAATAATTGTTCTCCTGCATTGGGATATTTTGGCAATGCCACGATTACGTGTGTGGCATATGGGATACAGACAGAGTACCCAGAGAGGCTCCACACAGACACATATTCAAGAATCCATTGCTGTACTGCCACCTCCCAGCCCAGGCCTAACACATATGGTATTCTAAGGCAGTCTCCCATCCAAGTACCAACCTCGAGCAACTCCAATAAGCTTCCGAGATTTGACAAAACACGGCACGGGCACACTGGCTTGTTTGTTTTGCAGGACCTTACAATGACGTGCGAGCAGGCACAGTAAGAAAGTTAATGGAGGACAGGAGAACTCCTGACACGTAGGCGTCCAAGGACAATAATGTGATTCGTAAGGTGCCTGATGATGCTGGTTGCAACTATCAGTGACATATTGTACCCAATTGTTAAACATTGTCGATTGCTCTCCGACATTACCAGTGGTGCTGCTGCTGCAGTGATGCATTGGCACGTTTTCTTCATCACGTGGCTACTTTATGAATTGGCTGTGTCATGTGGAGGCAGGGTGTACGACACACAGTTTGCTTACGCGGCGATCTGACCAAAAAGTCAATTATACATCTGAACTTTAAATCGTTTTCCCATTGTCTCTGAAAATTCTGAATATCAGCGGCCGTATTCATCCTGAGTTTATCGGTATTTTTTTGCCAATGGTTAAGTGGAGTAAAATCGCAGATAACCCCGTGGAGAATAGTAATCCGCGATATTGATTTCCCACATCACCACGGATAAGAGGAATTCTCCTGAATCTCTATGGCGCTGTCTGGCACAACCCAGTGCGAGCAAACACCGTTGTGTACATCGAGACCACGACAGCGTGCTGCGTAACTAACGTGGAAACCCACTGGCTCACCATCGAGCCGACAGGCAACGTGGGTTAGGGGCACAACAACCACGTGTGGGTGGAAACAGAGCTTTGTACGCAGCCTCTGAACTAGCCCGAGCACTGCAGGGTTACATCAGGCTCACTTCCCTGGAGCGAGGAGAGGAGGAGGGGGGGAAGGTTGGAGGGAGACTGAAGCGCCCACATAATTTGATCCCAACCCAATTTGTGATGGTCGGTGGTCGAACACAAAAGTGCTTACGGAGGGAAGGAAATTAGTTTATCTTTGAACCTGAGTTTGATTGCCCAGCAGGCTAATGATGTAAGTACTCACGGTTAATAAAGCAGACCTTGCGATCAAACTAGGACCAGATTGCCGGAGAGATAAGTGCTCTATCTCCTATAGTTCTGCCAATCTGTCCAGTATATGTGTTCCATTTCCACAGAGAGCATACAGGGAAGATCGAGCTGCAGTCATTTCCCATTTTTAATTCATTTTTTCCAACTCATTCAAATTCATCCCTTCTCAGGTCACGTGGTATATCAGTATTATTATTATTATTCACAGGCTGTGTTCTCGACCACGACATGGTTATCTCTCGTCTTTTGCAGTCTTTTGTCGATCCACATGCTACGCCAGTTATGGGGCTTGTTTGATCATACTTCACCACGCTGGTCAGTGTGGGTTGGCGAAGGAGGTCAGGGCCTCCTCTGACGTCACTCGCTCACCGACGTTAGCCTTGGCTGGGAGCTGAACTGAGGTGGTCAGGTTCACAGCGTCGTGTGCCAACCACTACACCGCCGCTCCACCACATTGTTGCTCCATCTATGTATCAAGGCCGTTTGTCAGTCCACTCCTCGGTGGAGGACCTCTGCACACCTTTGTTGGTTCTGGGAATCGAATGACCATACTTCACCACGCTGGTCCGTGAGGGTTTGTGAAGCGGATGAGGGATAGACTTTCACTCGCCACTCATTTTCGCCAAACACTCCGGTGGTGAGGCTCGCACCACAGTGTGCTTACAACCACCGTGCCACAGCTTCACGTGCGTACATTATACATGAACACGCTACTACTACTACACGCGCAAAGTTGTTGTGTGTTGGCCCCATGACTTGTTTTGTGGCTGGAGGGGGCCGTGCAATCTGAGCCAAAATAAGTGGGCAAACACCTCGGGCTTCACACGGACCCCTCGAGCAATCAGGCTATGAAGGTTTACGGGTGCCAGGCGCCTCGGCTCGTTGCTTCAACTGACCTTGTTCTATCATCAGGATTAAATACAAAGTTGAGCCTTGACAGTTTTTGCTACTTTGCCATTGGCCAAAAGCACTCGCACTGCACAGAGTGGTCTCAGTTAAAATGCAACGTGGTCGGAGATAATATCAGTGGAGTGGCAGCCAAGGCATGGAATGAGCCCGACAGCCCGGAGACGGAGCGATGACATCACACCACGTGCGATGACACCACGTGCGATGACACCGCGTGCGATGACACCGCACCTGAGACTCTGACACCATGAACTCACCACACCTGAGACTTTGACACCATGAACTCACCACACCTGAGACTCTGATACCATGAACTCACCACACCTGAAACTCTGACACATGAACTCACCAAACCTGAAACTCTGACACCATGAACTCACCACACCTGAGACTCTGATACCATGAACTCACCACACCTGAGACTCTGACCCCATGAACTCACCACACCTGAGACTCTGACACCATGAACTCACCACACCTGAGACTCTGACACATGAACTCACCACAC
>CM025629.2:1476623-1500227 GCA_014621495.2 Entosphenus tridentatus | reverse complement strand
CATGAACTCACCACACCTGAGACTCTGACTCATGAACTCACCACACCTGAGACTCTGAATGAGATTTGCGCTTGAACCCAGCATCTCAGTGGTGCCGGCTATGTCACTCCCACGTGGCATCAGACCGATAAGCCACTCAACCGCCTCATCGTTGCTCAAAGTAGCCGTCGAAATGAATACTTTACTCGAGCAACTCGTGTTTTTGCGTTTCGCATCATCTATGTCCTGTTTGCCTTTGGTCTCGCACTGATGAGACAAATCCATAAAAGAGGCTGTCTTTAATGTAGGCCAATCAGTTTTAAGGACTGTATACATTTTCAAAGCACATTATGTTTGCATGTTTACCACACGTATGCATGCTTGTTGCAGACTCGATTCCTTGGAAAATATGCCTATGTGTTGTCTGAACCTCTTAACACCTCGTGTAGTTAGAAGGGATAAAGCCTTTTAAAAATTATCTGAGCCGTGTGGTGTTTATTTTTTTAAATATTCGTTCACACAATCGTGATGCCCCAGTTAGCTAACTCACTGGAAATGATTTCGCGGAACACAGCAAGTCAAAAGCACCCTTGCGGTTGTGGTGAAGCATTGTGAGCACGTGGTATTGCCACGTGGCATGGCCATCAGAACATTTTTGCTGGCAATTAGAGCAACTTGTTTACATCCATTTATAGGCTATGGAATTCCATTTTAGCAAATTATACTCCAGTGTGCATCGGCAGCTTGCAAAGACAGAACATCCGCACTGAATGCCGAGTTATTAACGTTGCTAATTTATACTGAAGCTGGGAAAAGAGTTTAGCTTTCTGCCAAAACAAACATTTCGGTCTTTCCCTACACATTTAGTTTTCCACATGTCCAACTGTGGTGGCAATTTCTTTCACAAATGCTGTCATAAATTTGGAGTTCTAATTTAAAACAACAACAACAATGTGATGCTAAACTGAAGTTAAAGTGTTCTACATATTGTTTGGATGTGTCGTTGAGATTTTTTGGTGGCGAAATTGTGGACTGTCTGTGTGTGCATGCGTGCATACATGTGTGTGGGGGGCAGTAGCGTTGTGGTTAACGTGCTGCGCGACTAACCCGGCGGCCATCAAAAGCAAACACTTTCTGAATCAGTCCTGGGACTCTCCTAGGTCGATTTAGCCTCACATGAGTACCGAGTGCAGTGTATAAACATTGTCACAAGGGATACGAAGGCGTCCGAGCGTAGTGCTGGCCACCCACTTCCTCGTGTGCCGTGCTGGCCTTCATAGGTGCTCGCTAACAGCACTTGCCCCAACAGTCTAAGGCTGTACGGATGATGTTTGTCTCCGTGCGTGCAGTGGCACAGTGGTTAGCGCACCGCGCTTACGAAGCCAGCGAATTGAATTCGATTCCTGCTCACAGCCAACGTCAGTGACAAATATCGGATCCAGTCCTGGGCCTCCCATAAGTCGACTCAGCTCTCAATCAGTACCGAGTGCAGTGTGCGAATATCAGTATTGGGGAGATAAAGGCGGCCGTGCTTGGTGCTGGCTACTCACCCCCTAATGTGCCGCACAGGCCATACTCGTTGTTGGTTCACGGCACATGCCCACAACAGCCCGTTAGAAGCCACATCGGGGATATTTCTTTGTTTTGCGCGTGCATGCATCCGTGTCTGTGTATGGTGAAGCATGTGTGCGATAAAGTGCAGTGGAAATTATGGGAAGGAGTTAGGGTGTCGGGGTACCATACAGTACAATTTACAGAGTGTGTGTCACCCCCCGGCACCCAAATCGATAAGCCATTGGCAAAAATGGGAAATCGACTCAGAGCATTCTCCTTTCATTACCTGAAATTAACTTCACACGCAGCTTATCCTCCGGCCACATACGCTTATCCCCATAATCCCTGGCACATTGCAAAACAATCCCTCTGACTTGTTATTTCACCTCCTTATCAGGAGGTCCCATAAGCCCCCAGGCTCCGTCCCCCTCTGCGCCGCGGTAGCGAGATGTTAACTGCCTCGCCTGGTATACAGGAGGTCGTGGGTTCGATTTTGAGATGTTAACTGCCTCGCCTGGTATACAGGAGGTCGTGGGCTCGATCCAGATCCTGTTGCCTGTGTATTTGGAGTTTGCTTGTCTCTCTCCCTGTGGTCGTGTGGATTTTTCTCCGGGTGCTCCGACGTTCACTCCACATTAAAAATCAACATCGCTCGTTTAGAGTGATGGCCAGGTCGCTTCTGAAAAAGAGCCACATACAGTAGCTCAGTGGGCCTTACCTGGTCAAATATAATTAGCTTAGTTTAACACGTAGGCTTTCACGATCAATGTTATCCATATTAGAGGTTTCTTTGGGTTAGATCGCGTCTGACTGTCACCTGATGAGTGAGGCAGGTTGTAATTAATTAACAGTGAAAAGTCGCACCCTTAATTGTACATAGTGTTGGTTTACTCTCCAACACACCGGTGTTCTGAACCTGTAATAAATTGGCACGTTTTGTTTGCGTGAAAAAAGCTTACTAATTGGCTGTGTCGAGTGGTGGCGGGTTTCAACGACACATTTATGTTTACGCGATCTAATCCAAAACAACCTCTATTACGGACACGTAGTTTAGTTTTGCTTTACTTTATGACCGAGCTGTTTCCCTGTGGGGGGGGTGGGCAGACCACCACCACGGTCGCGAGGAAGGGGACATTGGGCCACCTCGTACAAAGTCAAGCACGGGCAAAGTGGTATCGCTCTCGGGTCGGCACTCACCCGCTTGCTACTTATTGCCCCAAGCCAGTGGAGGAAATGTCACATTCCTGTGCAGCCCTGCAGCGATGCAGCCCATTAAAACAATTACAGCGTTTCATTGAAAATTGCGGAGTAAAAAACGGACAAATTCATCGTTGCTACTCTGCTCCCGAGAGCTGACTCTGACTGGAAAAATAATAAAATGAACTTAAAGTTGTTTCACGTTCATTTGGGCATCGGACGGTGGTCATTTCGCGTTTACATCCGCTGAGCCTGTGGTGGATATTCCACATTCCCATGGCAAGAGTGGTGCTCATTTATCAACCCCAGAGGGGGGAAGGGAAGTAAAGACCCCCGACCACTATGCACAAACACGTTTCCATGAGGCTCGTTCACATACCTGGCAGTGCATCACAATTAATTACAGTTTACTTTTATGCCTCCATGTATGTATGTATGTTAAACTTCTTTCACACCGCACGTTGCCAACCGTGATAGTCAGAGGTGTCATCCATGCTCTCTTGCCTTCACCAACCTGCACTGACCGGAGTGTATTGCCACAACCCACGCAATACTTTGGGAGGCCCTAATCCAGCAATTGATTGGTCATTGAGAGGTAAACATGTACATACACTCTCTGTATTTGTATGCAGTGGACATGTGCTGACAAGTGGCTTTTTAATGGATATATTTGGCGGATATAGCACAGCAGCCAGATATAAAATACGTGTAACAATGGAAGACTTTATGTACACGTATACTGACCAGGAGCTTGATCACAGAAAAGCGTACGATAAAAAGAATGCGTTGTGGTACAGCGTCATGAAATGAATCAACACAGTCTGATACGAGTGGGTGCGGCCGTGGAGTTATGGTGTTCACACATAGGTCGCCGGTCTGATCTGATCTCACGGCACGGCAGTTGAGTTTCTGAAATCTCGCCGTTTCTGTCCACCCAGCAGTACAAATGGGCACATCACAGTTATGTGTGCATGTTGAACTGCTTTCGCACCGTACGTAGCCAAACATGATATTCAGAGGTGCGGGGAGTTGTTCATTATTGGAGGTCGCATGTTGGTTGGGTTAACTATGGATTAGCCCAGTGCGTCCAATATATCAGGCCAGCATGGAAAAAGAGGCCCAATATCATTTAAAACTCCCTCTCGTGTAAGCCCTTCTGCCAGCAGTGGCATACATAAGCAATAGCAGGACTGAACCTTTAACTTTGACAATGTGATAAAATAAACAAGCTCGTCTAATACCAGCATTGAAAAACATCTCATGAGCCACTAAAGCATACGCAAATATGTTATTACAGTTAAAACAGTATTTAAATGGGACATTGACCACTTGACAGCTTATGAATTAATCTCTTATTTAATAATGCTTCATGGCAATCTATAAAGGCATAGTTTATTTAAGAAATTCATAATTTGGCTGAACTTTAACTGGACCCGTTATTAAACTGGAAAATTAAATTAAATGAAAACACAAGTACAAAAAAATACAAAAAACACAGACAGGGAAATGTGCTTCACTTTGCTACTGAGAAAGGCACAGCATGAGCAAAAAATACCCATGACAATTTCTTTTCCATCAATCTAACTTTCACATTTTGCAGTCGTGTGCCTTCCAGTGCCAAGTAAGTGCAGACTGACACAATAGTGACATTGTATTCAAACGGTTTGCACCAAGCCACACTCGCCTCACTCACCCCACCCAGCCACACCTTCCCCTTCCTCGCCACACATGGTAGAAAAAATAATCCAGCAGACAATACCCCTCCTTCCCATATTGGAGTCTCTACATACAAAAAAACCCAAAGTCGTTTTTTTACACATCCCACTAGACACACCGCCAATGCTGCTGAGCAGCAGAATACCATCCACGCAAACTCTGGACCGCTTCGATTTAAAGCTTTCGTGACTGCAGGGATTCATCTTCTTGGTTCTTTCGGTAAAGTCACAAAGTTACTTCCCTTCTACGTGACTTTACCGAAAGAACCAAGAAGATCTGGACCGCTTTTAACATGCAATGTCTCATCGGCAGGGCCACCACACACGCCACGGCTCCTCTCTCCTCCCAATCATATTGTTTCTCAAGCGGCTCACGCAGAATGGCCGTTGCGGTGGAGGCCACGGCATTTAATGTCGGTAGATCCCACCACCCCCGAAACAGCAGCTGTCACTGACACAGGTGATGAGCAGCGTGTTGCTCTACAATACTACGGCAAAGTGAATTTGCATTTTGACTTAAAACTTGCGTGAATTTGCATTGTGTGGAGCCCCGACTCAGGATGCTGTACTGAAAGTGGGATCCTGATTATACAGAGGCAGTCATAGGTTTCAATGTGAGTCTATGGGGGTACCTATGTGGGTATATTGGTCTCGATGTGAGTGCTAGGGTCTGCGTGTGAGTCTCTGGGTCGCTGTGTGTGATGAAGAGACTACATCACGGACCGATGTAGTTGTTTTTATTTGGCCCCATCTCAAGACGCTGAACAGAACCAGTGGGCACTATAGTTTCATAGAGAGGCAGCAATAGACGTTTAATCGAATATTAATTCGTCTATTACAATACGTTCCCTATTCACAATACAATGTGTAAAACTGTGCATGCGACAATCAGTTATTTTCCCATCGTATATGTCTTAATTAGTTCACGTGACCCCTCCAGCCAATACATGGCACTGCATTGGCAACAATGTCAAATAATAAAACATTGATTCTTTGTGACCATAAATTGTCACATCCCACAAAATGATTTTCCACAGGCCCAGTCGATTCGCTCCAAGTATTGTTTCCCTGGCAGAATGCTCACGATTATATTCTTGCATGCATTTTTTTCTCACCATTATATTGCAACAGCGTCTCAGAACGTGCCCAGGCATCAGCAGAATCCGATGAGCTTCCCTACTGCTGTCACACGCTGCGTGGGTGGACGTCATCTCAATCCCCAGACTATCAAACTGCCCCCCCCCACAAAGCCCCCCCCCCCTGCCAACTCCAAAATATATCACGGCCTTGAAACATTTTTGTTTTAATCTGGTTGCGGTTCGCGCATCAGGATAACAGCTGGAGTCTCCTTTTCTCGAGTCTTCATTCCTCGCTCCTTTGCGAGTGTATGAATTAATTATCCTTCTGCCCTCACTTTCCTCCTTCTCTTGCTTCGTAAACACCCCTCCCATCTGACTCTCACTCACACCAGACAGGTTACCCGTGTGTGTGTGTTGCGGCGGCCTGGCCACATGTGTGAGAGCACACACTCGCACCACCTTCATTTGCTATCCGTGAACTTCGCAACATAAATGATGATAAATGATGGCCGAGCAAGCCGCGGTTTGTGCACAAGGCAGGGATTCATTTCAACCGAATCTCGTTGGGTCGTCAACCCAGAAAAAATGACACAAATGTTCCCCGCAGGGGCGGCAACCCCTCCAGCAACGAAAAATGCTAGGAGTTGTTAGTAAGTAAGGAGTTGTTAGTAAGTAAGGAGTTGTTAGTAAGTAAGGACTTGTCCCTTGCTCTTTATTCGACGCGTGTGCGGCGATGGCGCAGCCATCGATCGAGGGTCGAATTCGAACCGCGTCGTGTGATCGGCATCGCGCTCGCTGAAGGTGTTGATGCCTTCAGGGAAGTCGTGTGCTGGATACGCAACTGCGCACAAATCTGTGATGCACTTATAACTGCTTTGCCGTTACTTTTTGCCAATTATGGACTCAGACTATTGTCCTATCATCTCATAGAGTCCCTGCCACATAATAATGTTACACAGTGGCAGTGGGGGTTGCAAAATGCCGATATATTACTAATAAACCCCAATGATCCGATCGAAATTAGGGATTTCGATCGGATCTTTGGGGGGGGGGGGGGGCACGTGCCACCCCCCCCACTGGCTCCGCTAGTGTATGGCCGTGGTCACTCGGCAAATATTCAGTGAGAAATTAAGTCATGCTGCAAAGTAAATATGTATAAACACCTCTGGGATGCAAAAAATTGGTAGATCACTAGGCGCTTCAGCTTGAGCACAATTGATATTGAGCTGTTCGTTACATAGTTTAGTTCTGGAGGCCGGACCGGTGACACTGAAGCTTAACCCCTTCACCTACAATTTCACCCTCCCCCCGCCCAAAAAAAACCAGCAGCGGCGCTCGGAACGTCCCTCGAGGGCAACAGCTCACGTAAAAAAAAACACGACGCGTAGGTCACGTGGTGCTGGTGACTTGAAAGGGGCGCGTGTGAACCAATGGGGGTAAAGGGCAGAGGGCACCAGCCCCGTCCGGCAAAGCCTTTTTTGCGTGGCCCTTGAACGCGGCGGTGAAATTCAATCACGGCAATTATTAGATCCTCCGCCTGTTTTCCGTGCAGGTAATCTGAAACCCGACGGTTCCACGCTAAAGTGAGTGTGCGAAACTTAGGAGGAGGGCAGTGATTTATAGACCCTGTAGATTCGTCGATTAACATTGATCCCTGCAAATGTGCGCCAGTGGATCAAAGGTCAGAGTATGCTGAGCCAGTTCGGTTGAGATCCTGGGTTCGAATCCAGGTTTCAGCCACTCCGTGATTAAACCAGGTTCTCAACCAGAGTTGAATATCTCAGCCCCGTCACCAATGGCTGTGTAAAAAACCCAACAAATTAACTTGGGACTTTCACGCATTTGGGCTAAATCCTAGCTTTTGAGAATCAACCAAATATCAGTTTGACTGCCATATGAAAAACACAATTTCTGCAGCAAAGTGATAAAGTGCTGCACCACCTAGTGTGTGGATTTTAAAAAAGGTCACTTGAAGGCATTCTCAGTAGTTCTTTGAGATCCTTCCCTGACACACGGCATAACGAAGTGTTTGATTCGTGTGTGTTGTATACAACTGTTTAAAATAATCCCTCTGGTCACGAGGGTGACCCCAGCCCCTCAACTCAGGCAAGTTCAATAATTGCAAGGAGGGCGAATGACTAAATTCGTAACATGTAGCCTATCAATGGGGTTCAGGGCGTTCTATTTGTGTCTACACTGTGTACTGAATGGCGTTGCATATCTGACCGTCACATATCCGCCCGTCTGACCAACTAACGCGCAGTGCAACCGTCATTCTATGTCGATGTCCAAACATCGGAACTTTTCGCGCTCAATAATTTTCTCTACATGCTGCCTGCATTCGCTCACTTCTCGAGCATGGCGACGCATTCTCCCAAGTTTGCGTAGCTGACATTTTTCAACTGATGTTCACATTTCTGATCTTTTCAAATATCCGCTCACACCCGAGTCCCCAACATTGTCGTCGGATATGCGAACGGGTGCTGTGTGTTTTGTCGTCTCGACAATGCAACAGGTTCAATAAATAGCGGGAGAAATACAAAAGTCAAGTACGCTTCACCTACATCGCCTTCTCTTAGTCACCTATGCGATCCCACTGGTACAATTTCACACTTGTCTGCGCGAAGCTTCCATTAGTTAACTCGCGCTGGAGGCAGAAGCCGCCCTCCCATGCACCAGCATCCCTCCAGCTCGATCCTCCTCGTCCTCCTCCTCCTCCTCCCTCTCAACCACCTGCTCACCTGCAGTCCTCACCTGGGCACTCCTCGCCAAATCATCCTCACGCCCGACCCATAACCACCTTGCTGATTCATGCATCCGCTTAAAGGAAAAACAATAACAATTCTCGAGGTGGCCGGGTGCTTCAGAGGTCAGAGCGCTGAGCTGGATCTGCATGACGTCCTCGGTTTGAGTCCAGTTGTAAGCCGCCTGTGACTCAACCGAGATCTCAAGTCTATTGAGTTGATCATCTCAGCCCAGTCACCAATGACCGCACAACCCCCACCCACCCTACCCACCAAATTTAAATAATATTCTGCATATTCTTGGTTCTTTCGGTAAAGTCACGTAGAAGGGAAATAAAAAAATAAAAAAACATAATAAAATAAAATATAATCCCTTCTACGTGACTTTACCGAAAGAACCAAGAACATGAATCCCTGCAGTCACGAAAACTGTAAATAGAAATTTAATATTCTGCACTTAATTTTGCCAAAGTTCTAGCTCTGACAGTGAACACATCAGTCGGACTGCCGTGCAACGAACATTACTCCCATATGCCGAGCGAGCTCTCTACTGTGCAGAGCAGAGGTCACTTTCAGAGATCTCGAAGGTAACTCTGTGGAAGCCGCATCTGTGGGATGTTCTCTACCATGGATGGTGACCTCGTGCTCTGCGAGAGAGATCCGAGTGGTCAACTTCATCTCATGACACGACGTCGAAAGCACGATCGGCAAACATTGATGGAATCGAAGAAATTCATTCTACGTTGAGAGAAGACAAACAAAAAAAATACTTCCCAACAAAGCGGCAGGTCCACTGGGCCAGCGTACAACTTAATTATCAGGTCAGGTGGAGGCAACAAGATGGCTCTTGGCCCAGCTGGTTTGTGAGCGCGCAATTAAAGCATGGGCAAGCTCGCGCTCGCTTAAATGACCTGCGAGCCGAGGAAAACACTGCACCCAAATCTAAAACTTCGTACCACACAGCCTGGGGTGAGGGTTTGGACCAGGTCATGCGTGTGCTGACACGGGGTCAGCACGGCAAACATTTATGTCTGTGTTGAAGTGCAGCGTTTAAGTTGTTTGTACGTAATTGTTTCAATAATTGGTCCGGTAGGGTCGTTAAAGCTGAGTGCAACGCTCGCGTTCCGTTCCGACGGAGGATTTTACGTTACGCCCAGGTGAGAGGGCCCATTCACACCGAAAACATTCTCCTTCAAGGGACACCTGGACCCTCGAACAGCCTACGAGTGCAGTATACGAACCAACTACATAATTGACACAAATGTAAGAAAAAGGTAAATACGATGAATAATGTAATGGGTGCTGTCGCGGTGTAACACGGCACTGAACTCGCCGGTTGGAGGTCGCCTGTTTTTGTTTCATTGAAACAATGCTGCAAGTTTCTTATGTGCCGCCAGCGGAATTAATGAGTGCTGCACATTCAGTCGTGCGGAGGGTCACGTCTGCGGTGGGGCAGTGTGTGGGTACACTCGCCTCTTCCGAGATGTCTCCCCCGCATGGAAGAGTAGGCCAATATTTATATTTTTTCGAAGCGCTTTATAAGAGCGTTCTGCAGTGGAGAACCCCTTCCATCGACAGTGGTGGAAGCAAGCAGTTGCAGGGCTGCACCTCTACAACCACTTTCTTACAAATATAAATTCGATAAGGAGTAATATTATTATTATTTTTACAATTTAAAGAATGAGGAATACCTGATAAAAAGAGAAAATAAATAGCAGTATTATGCTTCGCAGAAACAAAAGGGCGAATGGGGGACAGTGTTCATCGTATAAGGTAACTGATGGCGGCATATCTAGAGTGAGGTCCAAATAGCAATACTCGCATTAAAAAAATAAATGCGTGATTTCATTCTTACTCAACGCGCCGCTCCTCTATCACGCATTTGGGCAATGGAGCTTTGGAACATTCCACCGGTGTAAGGGCGATTGCGAATATTGCAGACTGTCTCTTCCGTGTCATTTGTGACATTAAGAACAGATGAAGGACTCTGTTGAATAAAGATTACAAATGGACTTTACTAAAATAACATAAAAAAAATCTATAGCTGTTTTAATGTGAAAGTAAATTATATGAGCTTAGATAAGATCAATCAAAATCAGTGAGCATTAAGCTACTATGACAGCCTTATTTTATACATGCCACCTCGAGACCCTGGCCTATTACTATTAATTAAATACTAATGTGATGTGTATAGCTTTCAATGTATTTTTCATGAGGGTTAACACAGACTACCAATATTCCGCATTGTGCAAACAGCATCCAGCCCAAACATGGTTTTATGTGCACACGAAGCCACTGCAAACCAGAATCCCTTTCGGAGTGGGCTATTAATTTTTGTACTAAAGCTGTCCAAATATGTAATTTAAAGGCTTTGGCGATACAAATAAAATGATGACCATAGACAGAACTGTAAATATAGAATGTTGTGCTCATATTGAGGTCTGTTTTATACATTCTAAAATGTATAGTTCCAGGCATGGTGATGAGAAGGCAGGTGCATTTGAGTTTATCTATCATAGTATCTGATCAGTCAAAAGGCTGGTGGAATTATTCGGAATGATGGTTGTGCAGTTTAGTATATCATTCACACTAGGAATATCCATGGGATTAACAAGCAAAATGCGGGACTTGGCCATATGAAGCAAGTTTGAGGCCCCATTCAAACTTAACATAACTCGTGCATTTATTTGTGAATGATTAACAATGTAATTAGCGCAGAAGGGAAGTCATTATAGACGCCAGCATCTAGCGATTCCCTTGAATTGCCACGATTCAGGGTCAAGATTTGATTCCAGGATTGATCCTTCTTTCTCATTCAAAGTTTTTTACCATCTCATTTGTATTGTTTTTCATTTACACATTTTTCTTCGCTTCGTGAACGAACATGTAAAATTAGCGTAGCAGTGGGATATCATTGGCGTATTTCAAATAACCGATTCGTACGCACAACATTCAATGCGTGTATCATGAGTGTGACAATCGATGTTAGTCAATGAATCGATGGACCGTTACAGGCACAAGGTTCCCAACATACTGAGCAGACAGCAACAAGCAACAGCATTTAAGCTGTCATCGATATTAGTTTAAGCATTTCTTGAATTGAGTTAGTTTATAAGAACTTGGGAAAAGAGATCATGGGAGGGAAAGTTTGCATTCAAATATTAGAATATTAGAATCTATTAAAAATATAGATGTAAGATATATGCATGGAAATAAAATATAGATTCGAATAGGAATCGTGAATAATTAACATTTATATTAATGCTCCTTACTCCTTGACAATATCTAATCTATCTGGGGGCTCATGTTGACAACCACGATCCCCTTGGAAGTACGCTGCAGAGCTGCCTTGTTCTGGAAGTCTCCCGTGGAGGATATCACATGCAGAGGGAATAGTGGCACAATCATTAGCGAACTGAGCTATGAATCAGGTGACCTGGGTTCAATCCCCTGGCCACGGCTAACATCGGCAGCGAACGTCCCATTGAAACGTTTCTAGATTCCCACCATCACCAATCCACAATGACTGGGATGGTGAAGTATGGTCAAACAATCCCCACGATCGACATGGCATGGACAGGCCTCCATCCAGCAGTGAAACGACAAAGTCCTGTGAATCAATTACTAATTTAATACAAATTCAAGCAATGAATCAGCACTCTCTCTGCCTTACCAATTAAATGTGCCTACATTTAGGCAATATCTCCTCCACTATGCAACCAATACCTCAGCTCAGCAGCTTTAACCTTTTGCACGTTATAATATCGAGCCCTCAAATAAGTTAACCATCATACTATTGAGTCGACGTGCCGATATGTACTTATATCTAAACCTCACAAACCCGACTGCATAGTGTACAGCAGATGGGCTGAGCTGGGAGAGACCAAGAGCGACAGAGGAATTAAAAAGCCTGCACCAGAGAGAGAAAAAGAACACCCATCAGATTACATTTTGTTTTGCAGTTGATTTGGACGAATTCCAGCTTCGATAATTAAACTATTCTTCTGACTGCCATGCAATTATTGTTATTCTTACATGCACTGTGGGTAGGAAAGTGCCGTGTGGAACTGTGTGGGTCAGAAGTCACTTGAAGGGATCTCAAAAGTAGCTCAAAAGTAGCTCTGAGATAATTGCTTCTGTGGTCCGTTCTCTGGCTTGATGGGTTGCGCTGCTGTGTGAGAGATCTGAGTGGATACTTTGTCCTATGAAATTATGCCGAAAGGACAATCGGAATGAAATTGAGAAAAAAACAAATAAAATCACTGTGCCAAACAACACGTTGGAAAGCAGGGCATGAACTTTAGTGAGCTTTGCCACTCGCCAGCCGTGTTAGACCTAATCCACACGGGCAAAGAATGCTGTGGCCAGCATAAAACAAGTGCTGGGCAGAAGAAAGCCCACAATCGTAACATGATGGATCATCAGCTCTTCCCACAAATCCATCATCATGCAATATATATTTTTTCTCCCTTCACTTTCCACCCAAAAGTGGCAATGCAAAGCGGCGGAATTTTTCGTTGCAGAATTCCGCGAAAGCTGGGCGCGGCGCAACCGAGCGTATAATAGACGCTGCGAAGCCCGAGACGCGAGTGTGAAATGAGATTGGGGCCGTCCAAGCCCAGGTCGCCAGACGTCGTGTTTTTTTCGTCTTCTCTATTTTTAATCCCGGGCTGTCAGCAGCACGAGCAGCGGATGCAAAGGCAGTTGTGACTTCATTTGACATAAGATTCCAGTGGTAGCGGTAACAATATGATTCGCATTATTACAAAATATAGCTTGGGAGTGGAGGGGGGGTTGCTGACGGCGGGGGGGGGGTAGAATGCTGCCGTGATGCAAGCGGTTGGCGCACTGAGCTTGTGAACTAGAGGTCGCCGGTTCGGTCTCGTGGCGCACGGCAGTCGGAACAACGGTGCAAGTTTTGTTCAAGTCGCGTGATTCATTGGGTTCACGATGCAAGGTTAAGACAAGCGTGGATATTACAACCTCTTGCAAGATGTCTGTTCGGAAGCCACTGGAGCTTTGCACTTTTAAATCTAGATGGTAAACTCATTTCTTAATTTTGTGTTTAGTTTATCTTCCTTCTCTCCCGGCACCTCCGGTGAGCACGGTTGGCTACGTAAGGCGTGAAAGAAGTTCAACATAATACAGCGTGGAAGAGTAGGCCAGATGCCCTCTAGAGGAGCACTCCTATAGGGCTCTATTCAAATAACGCGCGTTTTCATAACGCAAAATGGATATAACGCGATAAATGTATTAGGGAACACTTTTTTTTATAACGTGGTTGTGAATTGGATATAACGCGATTGAGTGAACAGAGCAACGTCGTGCGAGTAGGAATAGGCGGTTGTACGGCAGCCTCAGCGTAGCATCACAGACGAAGCAGTGGGATGCTGCTGGATGCTTCGAGATGCTAACCACGCGCCTCAGCCTTTGTTCGGCCTGCGTACGCATCTCACCGTGTTATCACGGACCGTGCTTTTACCCTATATTATATACTATTTATTATAACGCGAATTTTCGATAATGCGGTGTGCTACATGAACACAACTACGGCGTTATAGGAGAAGGGGCCATGTATAATCCACAGTCTTATGTCTATCTACCGCTGGGTGAAGGCTTGCTAGACCGTGTCAATCTTCGAGATTGCCTGACCATACTTCCCTTGCCGGTTGGGTAAGGATTTGGGTGCGTGTGTGTGTCTTTGTTACTAACGTAGTGCGCTAACCGCTGTGCCTCCACTTCCCTCTCTGCTGTTCATGTCAGGGTATACGTTATGCATGCCGTTAAACCACAGGCCGTGTCCCACTGCAGAACGAGGATCCAATTTTGAAGTGAAGTTTGCGTGATATTGCTATCCACATGAGCACCAATCAATCACGGTCCTGCTCTGAGCTTCAGTTACCGCTGCTTCGACGAACAATTTGTTCTCCCCTATGACATTGTAATGGCAACTTGGGGAGGCCTTCATCATCCAGCAGTGGATTGTTCATGGGTACGGCTGAAACTGGTGATGATGATAATAATGATGACAATAAATTAAATGTTAGACTTTAAGAGCTATCATCAGAAGGTAAAACGGTAAGGAGCCCGAGCCTACGACTCCTTTGAGTGATGGGGCATTGATATGAGCCAAGTGTCACGACTGGAAATGAGACAGGCAGGGTCACAAAAGTCTAGTGACGACTAAAATAACATTTGTCTCGGGTCCTGATGCTTGCTCCCAATCCTCAAAGCTGCCCCCAATTAATTTTTCTGGGGATGCCAACACGGCATTCGTCTCACAAACAGCTCTCCCCGAAGCTAGGAGATGCATACATCTGTACCGCACAGACCTTGATAAATTCACTGCTGGATGAAGGCCTTTGAGTCATGGGGCATGTTTTACCATACCTCGCCCGATCCTGGGTTAGAGAAGGGTCCCAGGATTGACGCCAGGTCACAGAGATCATCGCCGCAGGGTGCTCACGGCCACGCTAACATGTCGTCCCGCACATAACATTGCTATGTATCCATGATACAGGTTGTTGGGTTAGATACGCGATGTAACCCAAAATCTGTAATATGTATGACATTGGTCGCGAAAACCCACGTGCTAAACACACGTTATGTATCTCTCTTCAATAGTGTTAGCTGCGGCCTGGAATCCAACTCAGGTCAATGGGTCCATTGCACAATCACAATGCGCTAATCGCCTCCGATTAGCACGGTTTGGCGACGTACGGCGCGAAAGAAGTTCAACGTGCGTACTGTGCCAGCGCTCCACCGCCCCTGCATCACCACTGCACCTGCATCACCACTGCTCACCCCGAATGGCACCACGGAACCCCGCGTCATCGCCGCATCCCACGCGGCTCCCCGCGAGCACAACCAATCCCGCAGCATCCCACGCTTCCATCCGGCTCGCCCCTCGTTCTCGACTCACATCGCCGGCGTCGCCACTTTACGGGAGATGGTATTTACAATCTGCGGACAGGTGCTATCTTGAGAATTAACTGTTTCTCCTGAAATGGCCTTGCCCGGGGAGGGATTGGGGGGGGGGGTGGTGGAATTTCCCAGCAGACCATTCTTCCGTCCGAGCCGAGGCGAACGCGAGATTGCATGCGCAGCCGCGCAAGCCCATCCATATGGAAATCCACTCCGGCGACTTCAGCATGGCAGCACGGGCAATGCTGACCCTCGATTTCCACACGAACACAGCCCTTAAGCCACAATAAACCTGCCCTCTGAAGGTTTGAAAGGCGAAAAAAAAACCCGACGGACCGTGGACGTCAACAAATGGTTCCGCGCGAGCTTTTGTAGAACCGCGCAAGCTCACAGAGTCGTCAATATGATCGCTAAAAGCGCACGGCATTGGCGCCAGAAGACCCCAGTAAACATACAATACATTATTGGGCCAACGTTGGAATGTGATTTAAACCGTTGGACCATCGTTAGCCCAACGTTCTGCTCGTTAAATGTCTCATTGTTCCTCGTGTCCCGCACAAACGTCGGCTTCACGTACAATAATGTTTTGGTCAAATGTGTTGCAGCAATGCAGACGATTGAGCCTCATTTGGCTACGCTGAAGATAATGGTGATATGTTGAAAACGATGAGTACCTAATGACGCTCATTCCCATTGCCCATCAACGTGATTGGCAAAAACCTTTTGACATTGGATGCCAGGACATTCGTTAAAAAAATCCCATGCCCTGACCTAATCACAACTGATGAAACAATTCCTCACTGCTATTCATACGAATACACTTTTTTTTACAAAGTGTGCAGCCTGTCGATTGAATGGCTCGCCAAACGCAATCATCGCTGCGGTAACATCAACTTCCAACGTGAGCGACGGTGCGAAATTTGCAGCTTGGGTTTGGCCACAATTCTCAAGGTTCTCCCTGTGTTCGAATCGGCCGGCAGGCGAGTCACAAACAGAAGATCCCCACAACTCCGCCTTCACACTGCCAAACCACCGCTTAAAGGTCATCAAATCTGCCGATTGAAACCGGTCAAGGGAGTGTGAATGGCCTCGCAAACAGCGGGGACATGGAGTGGTCCGTAAACCGACGCGTAACAGCATCTGCCGCTCGTTTCTGAACAGCTCAGCAATTGTTTATGTAGGGAAAAACCCATTTGTGCAACTGTTCCGAATAGATTTGGCTTCATTCACAACCTGTTTTGTATTGGACATAATGCTTTATACCAATGTGACCAAATGTGGTGCTTTGTATCTGCGTTAATCTAAATGCACGATAATGATGACACACGTGTTTTAGGCGGCGCATCCGAACGTGGTGATCCTACTGTGCATCGATGGTTTGTTCTCAAAGTCTCGTCAAATTTAAGTGCAAACAAATGCACATACATCTGCTGATGCTTAAACGAATGAGACAGGAATTTTGAGTTCATAACGTGGCCTCCCTATACCAGCTGCAGGCCGGCACCAGCCTACATCATGATACCTTCATCAGGCACACCTGTTGCTGTAAAGGCATGCAGGGTAACCAGACAATCTCTCACCCTTTGCATGCACCCGAAAAAGGCAACGCATGCTGCTGATTTTACACTTTCTTTTTTGCATTGTAACTTTAATTGTCTTTCCTTTGTTGCAACAAACTGGAAAATCCAGTTTAATAAGTGTGCCTCCTTTCACCTTTTGAAGACACTAATTATCCTTCCATCCCCAAAGCAAATTGTGATTTTAGCATAAACACCATAAACTTCATGTTGCAATGCAGTGTGACAGAACAGCAACTTACCAAGGGTCAAATAATTTAACTACAAATTCGTATTCCTACAACGTAGGAATTACAATTCCAAAACTCTATAGCAATGACAATATGGTTTAAGTCGTTGGTATGTAATGGTGACAACAAATTAGTGTATTATACAACTGGACAGAAGTGAGAAAATATGTTGTATTTTGACGACATAAAATAAGGTCACCGACGCATTGTTGTCTCCTGAACTGGAATGTTTCGCTGTCCACGGTTTAATGATTTCGAAATGCAATAAGTGCCGTAAGTGTGTTTTCCTTTTCCTGCTGCTGACCACAGTAATCATTGTGGGATTATTACTTTGCTTGGAGGTTCCAGCCAGTGTTAGACACAGCCACTGCACCTTGCCGTGCCCTCTGCCCTTTGCTTACCTTTCCCTTGCTACATACTCATTCTCAGTCATTGGCTTGAGGTTGTTCAACCCACGCACGCACGCACGCACACAACAAAGATGCCCTTGCGTTGCCTACGCTGACTGTTGGAGCCAGTGCTGTTAGCGAGCACTGATTAAGGCCCGCACGGCACATGAGGAGGTGGTTGACCAGCACCACGCCTGACCACTTTTGTCTCCTCCCGTACTAACATTTACACTGGCACTCATTCAAGGCTGAATAGAAGCAGGACAGCTTCATATCATCGTCACGGATGTTGCCCGCGAGCGTAAATCGAACTCGGATCGGCGGATTTGCAGTGCGGTGCGCTAACCCACTGCACCACCGCTCCCCGCACACACAAAATGCGCACGCACGCTCGCTCGCTCGCTCATGTGCACGTCAATGGGAGAGAGTTGACAGAAGGGGCCAGGGGTGGGGAAAGTTCACTGGGATTGGCGAAGGTGGGAGACCGGACGATCAATCGGCTGTTTCCTGCTCACCACATTTAAAGGCCAAGAAGCCGAAGCCGGCGCTTGGCTTGCATCTGCAAACAGGGGACTTAGAGATGGCTTTCGAGAGCTGTCAAATTATTTCCTGTGCAAGGGGTTCATCCTTTCCACCCCTATCCTCTGACCTCCTACAACCGATCCCACAAATCAAATTATAAACCTCGGCTTTGATTTCGAATTTTAAACCAAGGGCCGGAGCTACGTACGTCTCTGCACATAATGAGATACGGAAGAATCGTGTATTCTAGCATTTTTTAAAATTATGCTTGTCAAAGCGACGTGCATGCAATCTGAAGTGCCGACCATCGCATTGGGAGGGCTAAGTTGTGCACAATATAGTGAGTTATTTGATTTTTTGTTTTCGTGACAATATGTTAAGTTTGTAGTGAGAAGGGATATAAGTAAAACATTTCTGTTCGCGTAGAATATTTTTTGCCAAAAAATAAAATCAACTGCGAACCTTGTTTCTCCAGCTATGGGGACGGCTACAATTTTTAGTTTGTAGCAACAAAGCAAATGTGTGCATTTATGCTTTTCAATTTGCAAAGTACCAACTCGTATAAACAACTCAATGGTGTAGGCTGATATTATTAAATCTGGTTCGTGAGATCGCTAAAAACTATTCGAAACTATTTTTTTAATTTTACCAGGTAAGCCCCCACTGAGCCATACAGCTGTTTTTTAGAAGCGACCTGCCACAAATGATATCTCAACCGAAGTGGCTTATCACGTGGACATCTGTAACAGCTAAATACTCTAAACTCGCGTTTCTAAACGTGGAGGAAAAAACGTACGACACGAAGAAAAATCCACTGGACCACGGGGAGAACATACAAACTAAAAATACAGAGGCGCCAGGCTCGGGATCGAACTCCACGACCTCCTGTATACCTGGCGCGGTAGTTAACATGTCGCAACTGTGGCGCTCTTAAAGAAGGTGTGCCCAAGCGACAATAACAACGACGGCGAGAGTTGTGTCCAGTTCACACACCACCAGCTGGAATTATTTCAACTCTTCCTCCTCGAGCGACTCAAAGACAGGTCTAGCTTTCTCAAAATCGTCTCAATACCGCAGCATTTTAATAAGGGATGCCCCTTGATGGCCCCAACAACAAAAACAGGCCTGGGCTTCGGGTGAAATATTTGTTTTCTTTCAAGCCCCGTGCGTGTGTGAGTTTGTAATCTGAGAGTAATACGAGGGGGTGTGGGAGGAAGTCGCGCTCGCCCCGTGAGAGCGTCCATTCACGAATCTCCCATAATGCAATTTGGGCGGCAATTTTACTTTATTTGAAAACCAGTTTGTCTGGCAGATATTAACTTGGGTCGTCACTTCAAAAAGCTGCCAACGATTTAATAAGAATACAATCAAAGGCATTAGTTAAGTGAAGCTATGACTTAAGCTATCGAATAAAAAAAAACCCGTGTTCATTCAACGCAACTCAAGTAGAATTGACATCGTTTATATTAAATAGACTCATTTATATAATTTACAAAATCTATCACTGCGCAAACGTGTGTGCGGGAACTAGATTTAGTTCTGCCATGACGTTAGAACAGAAACTTTGGAAAAGGGAGGGTTTTTTTTTGCATTCCTGCTTTCCTTACTTGAACTTTACTTTTGGAGAATGTGACTTTGTGAAATCTGACCGTGGCATATAATTATCTCAGACAGGCGTTTGGCGAGCCCTAATGAGGATTCAGAGTCTCAAGGAAGACAGGCACTCACCACAAAACCTATCATTTGGTCTCTCCCCCCATTCTCTCTCTCATTCTTGTCTTTTAAAACACAACAGTAAATCAAACTATTCTCCTTAACTGCAATTCTGGCAGTCAAAATGTTAGGGTTCTTAAGCCATGACGAACAGCGTGGGCTCTTGGCCAAATGATATAGTGCCTGCATGTCTTCTGACCTTGCAGTGACCTGTTGTATGTGCATGTGCGAGTGGGGAGGAGCAGAGGCACAATGGGAAAGTGCGCTGCACTAGAAATCAAATGACTTGAGTTTAGTTCCCACCTGTGGCGAACATCAGTGGAATGTGCTAGCAGAGCTTGCCCAGGCCCTCCCTCGAGTAGACTCAACATTAAATGAGCACAGTGCAATGTTGCACGTCCGACCGTCGCATATCCGTCGTGAACAATTGACTGCCCACACTTAGTGCAGGATTTGTCCACGGTGTTGTCGGAATGTTCTAATGCTTGATTCAGGTATCTGACCTTTTCACATATCGGTCTATTCCTCAGTCCACAGCAAGTGGGTAGCTGGTGGGGTGTGCGCACATCATCATTGAGAAGACAAAGGCGGCCGGGCGTGGGTCGGCCCACCCCACTCCCCTCGTACCTCATACCAGCCGTAACACCTGCTCGCTCGTACAGCTGGGATCAGCGGCGGCGCATCTGCCGGTCATCTCAACCTGCCCCGCGATCTCCTGCCAGCAAGCGAGCCATCGACACCTCCACGTTACCTCGAAGTGCACCACAGCCTGACACAAGCGCCGTGGTAATGTCACCGTCACTTCGTAGCGGCTGCTGTTGCTGTTGCTGCTGTTGCTGTTGTAGTTGCTGTCGTGAATAGCGCAACAGCAGATGTTGTAGAAAAGTTGGAAGATTTACGACGGAGCCACGAGGTAGACATAAGTTGAGAGCTCCCAGTCCCGCCCACCGACACTTAATTCGGAATCAAGTGCCACCTTGAACATAAAAGAAGTCGCCTGTGGGATGCTGATTCATACCTGCAGGAAATCTTTGCTCCGTCTGTTTTGATTGAATCACCAGGGCCACTCTCTGCAGAACCTATCATTCGGCATATTTTCTTTCTTCCCCCCTCTTTCTTCCACTATCAATCAAGTTAAATGCCCTCCCTAGGATTTTAGGGACCACACGCGAAAGTGGGGCCCTCGTGAATCACGACGAGGGCGTGTTGCACGATGCCTCCATTTTCTTGTGGGTAGTAAAAAAAGACAGTGAAATACAACTACCTCCACAGTTTTGACATTGGGGCCTTTGTGCTTTATGATTATAATTATTATTATTATTGCAAAGGCTAGAAGATTTTTTATTTTTATTTTGTTGTCATTTCACATATTTGTGGTTTCTTTATATGTACAGTGGAACTCAATGTTAGTTTCCGCAAACAATATCATCCATTTTTTTTTTATTTAAAGCTTTCGTGACTGCAGGGATTCATATTCTTGGTTCTTTCGGTAAAGTCACGTTGAAGGGAAATAATAAAATAATATAAATATCAAAAATAAAAATTATCACTACGTTTCGACTGCAACACAAGCAATCATCATCAGGTGTGAAATCCACACCTGATGATGATTCACACATGATGATGATTGCTTGTGTTGCAGTCGAAACGTCATGATCATTTTTTGTTGTTTTATATTTATATTATTTAATTATTTTCCTTCTACGTGACTTTACTGAAAGAACCAAGAATATAATAAAATCATCCATAACAGAGGTTTTTTGGGTTAGATCACGTAAATATATAAATGTGTCGTTAAAACCGCCACCACCCGACACAGCCAACTAGTAAGGGTTGTCACGTAAACAGAACGTGCCAATTCGTTACTGATACATCACACCGGTGTGTTGGAGTGCAAAGCCACAACATTTACAATCTGAGTACGACGTTTCGCCAGTAATTACAACTAGCTTCATCAGGCGACAGACAGATTTGTGGAGAAATCCTCCTGTTGCGTTCCTCAAATAGAGGGGTAGATGTGATGACGTCACTTGTGTGCTCTTCTTGAGCGAAGTGGGGGGGGGGGTGGCGGGTTTATTGAATACATATTGATGACTATGGGTGTCCAATGCCGTTTGAGTTATTTATTTGGTAATCAACGGACATTTTATGCACGCGCATTATGCAATCTCATTGTTCTTGTACCTCCTGTCGATTGCGTGCACTAAAATAGCCGCACCAACGCTAATCCCTATTGAAGTATGGTGACGTGTATAGGCATGCGTTTAACCGACTATTCGCTTCCAAGCTTCCAAGCAGCACGAAGTCTGTAGATATCCGGACGGATACAATTATTTTTATTTCTCTCAATTTCGATAGATTCTCTAATTGGCTTTGGCCAGTAGTAGCTAGTTTTGCACAGAACTTCAACATTATCAGAATCAATTGAGTGTGCTTGTTGGCACGCGTGTTCTGCTACTGCTGATAGTTGTATTTGGTGTTCTTTTAGTCTCGTGCTGATCATTCGTCCTGTTTGCCCAACATAGCATTTGCCACAAGTGCAATTAATTTGTACACACCTGCGCGATCTAACCCAAAACACCTGTATTATGGACGATGTTGGTCGTGCAAGCCTACGTGTTAAACTCGCTGTGTTTCATTTCAACATTTCGATTACGCTCGAGCAGAATATTCAGAAATGGTAGCGTTCTGTCAGCTTCCACTTCCATAGTGAACTGGATGAATGGCTACTCTCTGGTGACTTTACCTAAAGTTAGTAACTACGTGACTTTACCGAAAGAACCAAAGAGTATGGATTCGTGCAGTCACAAAAACTTCAAATCAAGATTGGATGAATGGGTTTTGCTAGTTGAGATTATTTAGAAATTCGTTAAGTGTATCTTTGCCCTATGGCAATCATCACGAGGACCAATTTTCATAGTTTCACTGCCTCCAACTTCCAGAGCGTGGTTGCGCCTGCCCTCCAAGGCCATGTGACCAATGATGTATGGCCTTCCTGCTGCACGCTATTGTGCATGTCCAGTCTCCAACTGTTGGAGTCCATGGGAGTCAACCATCATCATTATACCCTCATCATTTGTGGAGAGGCCGTCAATTCTGACCGTCGAGTAATCTTTCGACAGTCGCATATGGCTAAGTGCCAATCTCTCAGAGCCCTAAAGCAATGTTTTGGACAATAGCTGGCTTTTTGATAATTTGATTGTTTGTGAGTTTATCACGTGTGCCAAATTAAAGGGCAATTCATGACCAAATATGCGTGTTAGTTGTCTTCTTAGTTATGCAGAGTAAGGCGTTGTTAATTCAGCTTCTGGGGCTGGAGTGGTGGTGCAGTGGCTCGTGCATTGTACTATGAACAAGTCAACTTCGGTGAGATTCCCATCCATGACTAACATCGATGGCGAATGAGATCTTAACTGGCCCTAGGACTAACCCTTGCCTGACCAGCACATACCCAGCAGGATGGGGAAGTTAACGCGAATAACCCACACGATTGGCAATGTGTGGAGGCTTCAACCATGCAGTGAATTTACAAAGAGGGCTGACAATATTATTGTGAAATAAACTATATTCGTTTCTGTTATTTTTATTCATCAGAAACGTTAATGGAACACGTTTGGTACTTGGCCAGAAAGCTCAGAGATAAGCTACGGGAAAATGTCAAAACTGGGTGGTTTTTAACTTTTGCCGACAAAACTGGATCGCAAATGACAAAACTGGGTGGTCTTGGAAAATGACAGGCAAAACAGGGTGCAAAAGTTAAAAACCACCCAGTTTTGACATTTTCCCGATTCGCAACCGTGGTGAAGGTGGTCCATTAGGTCTTACACGGTGCTCCTTCTGTCGCACCAAGGGCCACAACAAGCGCTCGTGCCCCTCCAAGTAGTTGTGATTGTGTAGCACTTGGTTAAGTTTTAATGTACTTGCACATGTAAGTGTTACTGTACATGGGAGGTGGCACACTGTGCCACCATACAAATAACA